>JAZHYW010051934.1:0-24491 GCA_037355805.1 Ixodes ricinus
CAACTCATGTTTACAAACAAACCGGAGCGCCCCTAGCAAACGCCACCGGCGCCGCGCATGCGCGGTGGACGGTGGGCAGAAGCCCGCCGTCGCCCATAAACAAACCATTGAATTGCGTTGTTGTCGGCGTCGGTGGGAGTCCCCGTGCTCTTTTTCGCGTTGGAATTGTTGATTCAACGTCCTCCTAACAATGTCTGACTACTTGAGCGGCTTCAGCAAAATTAACGAGGCAAAACTTCGCGTGAATAATGTGACGTGCGGCGATTCATTTCACGTGGACGCCGCAGAATGGGCGCTGAAGCCGGACTCCCACGATGAGATTCTGCTCGCTATTTTCAGTCGCGACGTCGCTCGGGCTGCAAAAGCGTGGACCGTAGCTGAGATGGTGGACCTCGATACTGAAAACCGCCAGTAGAATCGGGCATTACAAGTCGGTGATGGCCACTGGTAACAATTATCAACATCTTGTATCTACTGTTTACACTTAGCCTACTTACCCCAACCAACCTTCAAAGGTGTTTTGAAGCCTGCACTTAGTTCTTATCTCAATTACCGGGTCAACGTTTGGTTTACGGGCCGCTGTCGTTTGAACGAGCTGACGACAAAAAGCAGACAAGTGTGAAAGAGCAGACGACAGTTCGACGCATGCGCAATGGAGTGCGGGCAAGAAGCACCGCGTCCCGCGTCAACAAACCATTGGAATGTCACGTTGTCGGCGTCTGTGTGAGTCTGCATACTCTTTTCCGCGTTGGAATTGTCGATTCTACGTCCTCATAGCAATGTCTTACCACTTTAATCGCCTCAGCGAATTTATCAAGGCTCGTTACGCCGCTAAACTTTGCGTAAATAATTTGACGTGCGGCGATTCATTCGCGTGAACGCCGCAGAATGGACGCCAAAACCGTGATGAGATTCTTCTAGCTATTTTCGGTCGCGACGTCGCTTGTGTTGCAAAAGTGTAGAAGGTAGCGGCGATGATCGACGTCGATACTGAAAATCGGAAGCGGGAACAGACCAAGCGTAACGAGTCGGTGATGGCCACTGGTACCAATGATCAACATCTTGTATCTACTGTTTGCACCGAGCCTACTTAAGTCTTTTGAGGCCTGCAATTACTTCTTATTGCAATCACCGGGTCAAAGTTTGGTCTACGGGCCGCTTTTGTTTGAACGAGCAGACGACAAAAAGCAGACAAGTTTGAAAGAGCAGACGACAGTTCGAATGATCAGGCGGCCGTGTGAATTTGAAGACGCACTGAACCCGTGGGTGGTCCGGACAACTTGGCGGTTTTCTCTCATTCATGTTGGAACAAAACAAATACATCTGGCGACCACAAAGTGTTGCCCGCACAAGCAATCGTAGTTCGACAGCGTCTGGTTTGCCCTTTTCACGGCTACTATCCACGTTCTCGGACGAACGGAGGGGGCAGAAACACATGAAAACTGATCTTCAAACCTTTCCAGACTCTCTTGGTACAGCCCCCGTCGCAGGATTTTGACGAGAAGGCAGGTTTTTGTCTGGTTTCTTTCAAAAGAACACAGGAATGCATGTCTCGCACGGCGACTTCTGCCCACCGCCCCAGACCGGAAGTGCGCCCGACGCGCCACCACCGCGGCGTGACGTAGGAGAGTTGAGTTCGTGTCACGCCGCTGCGGTGGCGCTGTCGGCGGCACAGCGCATGCGCAGACGCTTCAGTTCACTCGAGGTCGGTTTCTGCGCATACGCAGTGCCCACACCGGGTGTGGGCAAGAGCCGGCTTGTTTGTAAACAGCGTGTCGATCTATACACCAACTCATGTTTACAAACAAACCGGAGCGCCCCTAGCGGACGCCACCGGCGCCGCGCATGCGCGGTGGACGGTGGGCAAGAAGCCCACCGTCGCCCATAAACAAACCATTGAATTGCGTTGTTGTCGGCGTCGGTGGAGTCCCCTTGCTCTTTTCACGTTGAAATTGTTGATTCTACGTCCTCCTAACAATGTCTGACTACTTGAGTGGCTTCAGCACAATTAACGAGGCAAAACTTTGCGTGAATAATGTGACGTGCGGCGATTTCATTTCACGTGGACGCCGCAGAACGGGCGCTAAAGCCTGACTCCCACGATGAGATTCTGCTCGCCATTTTCAGTCGCGACGTCGCTCGGGCTGCAAAAGAGTGGACCGTAGCTGAGATGGTGGACGTCGATACTGAAAACCGCAAGTAGAATCGGGCATTACAAGTCGGTGATGGCCACTGGTAACAATGATCAACATCTTCTTGTATCTACTGTTTACACTTAGCCTACTTACCCCAACCAACCTTCAAAAGTGTTTTGAGGCCTGCACTTAGTTCTTATCGCAATTACCGGGTCAACGTTTGGTTTACGGGGCGCTCTCGTTTGAACGAGCTGACGACAAAAAGCAGACAAGTTTGAAAGAGCACACGACAGTTCGAACGCATGCGCAATGGAGTGCGGGCAAGAAGCACCGCGTCCCGCGTCAACAAACCATTGGAATGTCACGTTGTCGGCATCTGTGTGAGTCCGCATACTCTTTTAGCGTTGGAATTGTCGATTCGACGTCCTCATAGCAATGTCTTACCCCTTTAATCGCCTGAACTAAATTATGAAGGCTGCGTTTACGCCGCTAAAGTTTGTGTAAATAATTTGACGTGCGGCAATTCATTCGCATGAACGCCGCAGAACGGACGCCAAAACCATGATGAGAGGCCTGCATTTACTTCTTATTGCAATCACCGGGTCAAAGTTTGGTCTACAGGCAACTTTTGTTTGAACGAGCAGACGACAAAAAGCAGACAAGTTTGAAAAAACAGACGAAAGTTCGAACGATCGGGCGACCGTGTGAATTTGAAGACGCACTAAACCCGTGGGTGGTCCGGACAATTTGGCGGTTTTCTCTCGTTCATGTTGGAACAAAACAAATACATCTGGCAACCACGAAGTGTTGCCGCACAAGCAATCGTAGTTCGACAGCGTCTGGTTTGCCCTTTTCACGGCTACTATCCACGTTCTCGGACAAACGGAGGGGGCAGAAACAGATGAAAACTGATCTTCGAACCTTTCCAGACTCTCTTGGTACAGCCCCCATCGCAGCATTCTGACGAGTAGGCAGGTTTTTTGTCTGTTTTTTTTTCAAAAGAACACATGAACGCATGTCTCGCACGGCGACTTCTGCCCACCACCCCAGACCGGAAGTGCGCTCGACGCGCCACCACCGTGGCGTGACGTAGGAGAGTTGAGTTCGTGTATAAAACCACGATACCGATGTGGTCGTGTCAACAGCGTGTAGGCCTGATCTCCGAAAATGGGGCATGCATAGGTCGCTTTGGCAGAGACTCATCAATACTCTGACAAACGATGAAACGATGCCTCAAGGCATAGTTTTGTCGTTTACTTACTTTTTTTTTTTTGCACAGTGGCGTTTAACATGGCAATGTGTATTTGAAATACCACACGGACAACATTAAATTGCGTATACCGTAAAGTCTTGTACAAACGCCCGCCCTCGAGAAATCACCCATTCTGTTTTTTTAATCACATTTACCGCATGATCAATGTGGTATCAGTACGTGACCAGCGTGTTCGCCGCGGGTTCCCCTCGTGCTTATCGCACCATGACATGCAAATCTACAGCATCCACGATATGTGGGGTATCCGTTCTCATGACATGCAAATTCCTAGCTCATTCCCGCATTTTATTTTTGTCTGCGATTTTTGTGCGCAATATCGGTTCCCGTGACACCCAAGTTTGTAGCGGCCGTGTTCTTGCTTGTATATCGCACTGTGAAGCACGAATTCGCTGCATCCGCGTTCTGCTGCCGTACCCGGGACAGGGGAGCTCATAGCGAATTCCCGCATACTTATCCCACACGCGAGTTCGCCGTGTCTGCGATATGTGTCATTAATGAAAAGACAGGGAGTGCAGAGGCGAGCTGGGGATAGTTAATCATGATGTTTAAAACTCGAGTCTGAGGTGGGGGAAATTGAGGGAACTTTGAAGTTAAAGGGGCACTGACACGTCAAAATCATATATTTTTTTATTATCCGAAACGATTGAAAACGGTGCCGGGACATTACCCTCAAAATTCGAAACTTGGGAATTCAGTTTTTGTGAATTGAAAAACCAATTTCCAAATGCCGAATTTGAAGTTCCCACGCGATCCCCGCCAGTGCAGTGAGTCAAATTTTGCGGTCGCCTGCGAGTCGACTTTCTCTCGGACCTCCGCTGACCCGATGCGAGGAGGAGGCGAGCTGGCGGGATAGAAGGGAGCCGGCGCGGGGAAAAACCGGTTCCTTCGCCGACTCGCCGATCTGCTCGAGCGCCGCCAAAGAGAGGACACAAATCTAGGAAGGGACATCTCACCGAACTCTGATTTTTGGTATTTCAAAAAGAGGGGCCGTAGTGCGCTCGCAATTGCGTTAAAAAAACATGTTTTACGATTGCCGTTATTAAATGTAATAAAAACGTCGCCTACAAAGCTTCTAAATTTCCTGATTTTTGACGTCATCGATCAAAAGAAGCGAGGAGGTGGCGGCGGGAGATTTAAACGCCAAAAATAAAAAGGCGCGCGCACGCGCGAAAAATTTTTTTTTTCGCTATGCGTTTTTTTGCGTGTTTATGACTACAACTTGCGTCGTTTTAGACAATAAAAAAAATATGGCCTTTGGGGTGTCAGTGCCCCTTTAAAGGGTTTGTGTTTGACGTATAACTTGTAGTGCGCCGGAGATGCTTTTTCATTGATATTTTTTTGTATTGAGAAATCCACATCTGTGCTTATAGCTTTAAGTTTGACCTGGGTGACCAGCTCCAAGATTTATTTATACTGTTACGAAACTCAACTTTTGTTGCTCCTGAGCTGCTCTAAAGCAGAACTTTTACTGCTCCAAAGCTGCTCCAAAGGGGCATCTTTGCTGCTCTCAGACCTTCTCCAAAAGGCTGAAGCTTGCTTCCACCCCTGTTTGCCGGATAAGTGCCTTCCAAGACTGTTCTGTGCCCATGGACTTAACTACCGGGTTTGATTGAGAAAATGAAACACAAGTTTTTGGACCGCATAAATAAACTATGCATTGCAGAAAGCTGAAACTCTGTCGGATTGTGACGCTAGTGGTGGGGATAGGATGCAAAAATTAGAGAACATGTCGTTACCTGGATCAAAAGATAAAAGAAAAACTAAATTCGCCTATGAGCCAATATTTACCTAAGCCTAACCTCACGAAAAAGGAATAATATTGTGGGCACGGCACCTCTTAGCAGGCACGTATCCAGGGGGAGGCCCATAGGGCCCGGCCCCCCCCCCCCGAAATCTTCCATTTTGCTGGGACCTCCTCTCCCCCTCCCCTCATACAGCATTTTGTCATGGGTGGGCCCCCCCGAAACAAAATCCTGGCTACGTGCCTGCCTCTTAGCATTTATTTCAGTGAAACAAACTGGTCAGCAAGAAAGAAAACATTACTGTCTTTCTTGCTGTCAACTTTGTTTCACTAAAATAAATGCCAAAGGCAAACATAATATTTTTTCTTGTTTTGACAGAATTAGGCTTAGGTCGACATCAGCTCATAAAAATATTTTGCCTTTTTCTTTTATCTTTTGATTCAAGCAACATATTATTCTCAAGCTTTCACATCCCATCCCCACTGCTAGCATCATATTCTGAGGGAGTTTCAGATCTCTGCAATGCATAGTTCATTTATGCGGACCGAAAAAACAGGGTTTCACCTTCTCAATCGAACCCAGTAGTTCAAAGTTAAGGTTAAACAGAGGCGTTTGACTCATGCCGTGGTGCACATGGAAGGCTGCCTTTTATGACCAATAACCAGGCTGGTACTATCTGTGCATAGTAAACCTTGTATAGAATCGGTTAGTTTCCATGTACAGTGCTAATCACACTTGTCTATAACGCGAGAGCACACGGCTTTCTCCGGCGAGCGTGAAACTGGTGGCATTCACGGTAATTATTTTAGTCACATGGTTAACATAGAACGGTCCACTCGAGGGGTGTCCTGCCTACTCGATGTGGGTTGCCTGCTGAATGTGTGGAAGGCTGCTTGCGTGCTCTTTGCAAACGCCAGATAGCCGTAGCAATAGAAAACAAAAATAAAGCATGAGAGCCTATCAACAACATGCGGAGAAAAGCGAGCTGTTGATACGCGCACGATAGCACGCATCCAATGTGCGTACCAAAGCAGGCACGAAGCGTGCAAGCAGCCTCCTGCATTCGGTGGCGCCCAGTGGAAAGGTTAGGACACCCCTCAAGTGGACCGTTCCGTTTCGCCCACATGACTAGATTAGTTGCCACAAATGCCACCAGTCTGGTGCTCGCCGGAGAAAGCCACATGCTCCTGCATTATAGATAGGTGTGATTAGCACTGTACATGCCCATTTTAATGCAGCTTTGTCAGTGGTAGGTAGCACTGCCCGGGCATCAATCCCGGGACCTCTTCAAGACTGGCGGAGTGCTCTACAGACCTAGCTTTCTCTAAATCGTTAACATCTGACCATTAGAAATCAAACAGTCATCCATTTGCTCTCCTGATGGCTTACTCCCGGTCATCTCGGTTGGTAGAGCGCTTCGCTTGTTTTGCAGAGGTCCTAAGATAGAAGCTCGGATTGGGCGGATTTTTTCAGCTGCGCACCAGTTGCCTGGAGGGTGCAAATTGCGCTCTGTCTCCAATGCAAGTCGAGTTACTTTTGTGTAATTCTTCCCCATCTTGGAGACTTCCCCTATGTCTTGGCTTCTCAAATTGAGTTCCAGGGAATGCGGGAGTTCTCCAGAGTTCCACCACACGTTCCCCAAGCTCCCAAATTTCCTCGATTGTCTCTGCTCTCTAACTGAAGCGTTCTTCCGATCTAAGTACTACTGTTTTAGTGGATCTGAGCCGTCCATTGACGCGCAACTATTAGCCAAACTCCCCTTGCACGTGTGTTGGTGTTTTCAAGGTGTACAGGCTCCTGCACTGCTTTACCGGATTTAATCTGAAACCAATAGTGGTTCCTCGACTGCCATTGAAGGTGAATAGGGGTTTCTTGAAATCGAAACGAGGGAAGACCCCCGCCCTAAATCATGAACATCTGGCCTCGTTGGGACGACGTGCCTTCCACGTGCTCACGGTTCCCCTGCCGTTGTCCGTGCCAGGTGCCACTCCCGAGTACCTGGCAGGGCACTATGTGCTCCAGGGGGCAGCCTCCATGCTGCCGGTCATGGCCCTAGCGCCCCAGGAGAACGAGAGGATCCTCGACATGTGCGCCGCTCCCGGCGGCAAGACCACCCACATCGGTGCGTAAGGACGGCCCCTTCAACTCTTTCATTTCTCCGGCCACGTTCGCCGACAGCAAAGAGCAACCGCGGTTGAAAATGAAACCAAAATAAATTACTAGTATCGCTTTAGTGGCACGAATTATGGTCACAGCTTAAATATTACGTCAAAGTGAAGCCGCATACTCCACTAAAACCGATTTTAAAGATGCGACCAGCTGCTCTTTAGCGGGTGGCAAGTGGGTTAGCTTTCGGTCAAGGAACGCTGGCGCAGCACCCTTGTGACATCACGTCGCGGTGGAGCTGCTGTCGATTGGTTGTATCGCGTACCGCAGCAACTTGTGATGTGGTGTCGTCGCCGTACGGCTGGTGATCAGTGTTGCAATCCCTGTAGCAGATAGTTTCGGTTATGCCATAGACGCCCCAAACGAGGCTTTGAGCCGTGATATTTATAAAACTACACACAATATCGAGAAAAAAACAATGATACCTTGTTATTCAGGGTCACTGCTCTAGCTGAGAACAGTCGTAATCCCAAATTAAAAAATATTCAACGGAGTTGCCTTTTAACTGTAAGGTCCACAACCGCCTCATTCGGTAAGGATAAATATTCGTGAATCCCAGAGTCTGTGTTGGGGTATTTGTAAGAATGAGCAATCACTGTTTTTTTTTGTTTTTTTTTTAAATCAATATTTGCTTAAAAGCGAGGGTGGGTGATGATTTGGGGATCAGCGATGACTTGGGATGTTACGCTAGTACTATTTAATATACTGTGAACTTCAAAGGAATAGTTAACGCTTTATCAGAGATACTTCCTTGAGGTTTCCCACAAGGCACTCTTTATTTGTCATAGAAACCCATTTCAACAGCAGCTCTGTTACAAAGCAAGCAGAAAGATAATCCTGATGAACATCAATACGTCTTTGTAGTCACACAAACACTGTTTAAGCCAGTGTTAGCCTCTTTGCTCAATAATTTATATTTCATTCTTTAAAATCATGTACTGTCTATATATTATACCCTAGCAGTCGTTCCCAGACTCCTCTTTTTATTGCAATGGCGAGAGAATTCAAAACAAATAATTGGGGAAACCCCGAAAAGTCAGGGTATTCAGAAGTGGTTCGATAGATGCCCCGATTCAGCCCGCGCACAGTGGCAAAAATCCTAAAGGTGCAACTGCCCCGTTTTGCAGCCGCCATCATGAAGAACACGGGGCTTCTGTTTGCCAACGAGTTACACCAGGAGCGCTGCAAGGCCATCATCGGTAACCTCCATCGGCTGGGTGTCAACAACACGATCGTGTGCCTCGTACGACGGCCGCAAGTTCCCCGAGGTCAGGCCCTCCATTTTCACACTATGCCATAGTCACTAGAGAGTGGAGATGCGGGGGCATGTCTTTCGGATGCCCGGCTTCCAGCTCGCGCTCTGTGCCTTTGATTGCGCTTTGACTGCGCACGCACTCTCAAGGTACAACTGAACCTAATGGCAGAGAAACCCGTGTTGCTTCGAGCACAAAAGTTAGATTTTGCTCGCTGAAACTGACCACAGAGGCTTGTCATTCGTGTCCAGTTAACCGTAGCCTTACACTTAAGAGCGGCAGCAGCCGGGGAAGGTCAATATGGGCCGAAATGAAAGAGAAATAGCGCGAGACAAAAGCAGAGGCGTTGCATTTATATACCTGTGCCAGCGACGCAACTACCGCTCTCTGCTGTGGTCGAGTGGCAACAGGAGCCGAGACCTCTTATTGCGGCGTGAAAGTTGTGGGTTCGAATCGCCCCACAGCTATTTCTTTTTTTCTACAGCGGAGCTGTTAAGGGCTAGGTTCCCCAGGATCGTGTCCGGTATGTCGACACAAACCTACCTGGACAGCTAACGCCATCTATAAGCGACGGCACGGCGGCAAGCACACAACCAGTATGGTTTCCGCCGTCGCTCGTAGACGGCGGCAACCTTTCCAGCTATCATAGGAGAATGGATAGTTGGGCACGTTGGTGGGAAATCATTGTAGGAAACAGCGCGAAAAACAGACGACGACGAAGAAGAAGCACACGTAACGAGCACAGCACTCATCACGTTTGTTTCTTCGTCCTCGTCTGTTTTGCGCGATGTTTCCTACGCTTCTACGCTCTTATCAGTTTCAATCTGGACTCACGATGGGTCGGCCGCGTGCCCTTTCGGGGAGAGGAGACAGGTGCGAAAGGAGCGGCGAATGGGTCCGCAACTGCTTCAAAGCTGGGGTGCAGCAGCGCGAATGGGTTCGCAACAGGGTGCAGCAGCGCGCGAATGGGTCCGCAACTGCTTCAAAGCTGCTGTCGCCTCGACTTCCACTGCGTCCAGCGCTTCCAGATTCCCTTGCCAAAGAGCACATCGCTCGCCTGGAAAGCCGCCGCCGGAGAACAGAACCAGCGATGTAAAGGGTGCGGGCGGGCCAACGCCACGCGGACGACGCATCGTGCCACGGAGGCCAAGCAGAAGTGCGAGGCCCGGCGACGACTGCACTCCACGCCGGCTGAGCAGTTCCTGGGTGCGACGGCGAGGTTCCGGAGGGAGTTCGTGGAGAACCCGTTTGGCGTCACGTGCTCCGTGTGTGACCGACTCGGGTTCGCCGGAGACGTATCCACGATCGGCGGCATGTCAGACAAAAAAAAGCGGGAATTGGGCGCGTGCGCGTTGCGGCAGTGTATTGAGTGCAGCTCCGCTGGTCTTCCTTCTTCACGAGAGTGGAAAGGCTTAAGGTTTTTTTGAATATAAATTTATATTTTGCTCGTGTGTCCTAGCTTTTTAACCGTGATCCTTTTTGCAAATCATCCACTTGCACGACTGCGCCGTGCACTGTTTTTATTCTTTGTCCCACCTGTTGAATCCACACACCGGAAGAAAAAAGAAGACCATGCTAGTAGGTTAATGCGCTAATACAATCGTTTTATAGTGTATAACAGCACCGGTGTGACTTCCATACAAACGGGGTCGAAACAAGCGTCCTTTCCCCAGCAATTACAATTTCATGTGTTTTTAAATATACAAGGTGCTTGCTACGACTCTTTACGATAACAGCGAGGCGCCTATATGTAGTACAAACACACACTGCAGTTGTGTCAACTAAAATACGTAAATCGTGTAGCGCGATTCGAACCCAGAACTTTCACGCCGTGACGACAAGTCCGGGCTATGTTACCACGCAACTGCTGCAGATGGTTAGCAGCTCCACTGGCGCAGATATATAAATGGAACGCCACTGGTTTTTATCTTGCGTGATTTCTCGTTTCTTTCGGCTCATGCTGGCCTTTCCCCACCTTAACTTTGCCTGGTGCTCTTAAAGTGTAAGGCTGCGGTTAATTCGACTCGAATTGCAAGCCTCTGCGGTTAGTTTCCAGCGAGCAAAATCAAACTTTTGTGCTCAAAGCGACACGGATTTCTCTGTCATTAAACGGGGACGCAGGTACTTCCATCTCCCCATGGAGCTGGTCACGTGACATAAATATCCCTCTTAACTGCTACCGCAGCCGCAGCCACCAGATGAGCAAACTGGCCCTGGAGTCTTGCGGAACCACGGTTTGAGAACCAATCAATGAGTTTGAGTCAATCTAGGACGTGCTGCTTTTTACATTGATTTTTTTTAATCATTCTGTAATGTTTGTTTATTTGTTGTTGAACTGCGAAGTATCGGTTAAGACTGTTTCATATATTCACTTTGTGAGATTTGTTTTGGCCTTTTAGAGATAAATAGTGTGTAAATAAGCAGGTCTGCATCAACGATGTGGTTTTCACCACACCCAGCTTATAAATGGACTGCACAATATGTCATGTTTTAGAGGTGCATAGACTACCGTAAAGTTCGAGGGAACTCCCGCCCCCGAGAGGTCGCCCATCCCGTTTTCTGGCTAAATATCTGCACATAAAAATTCCGAAACATCGCCCACCCCCCGATTTCCGTCGGACGTCGCGCAATGTCCGACAAAATCGCATCAACCGCGCAATTTGCTGTACCGGCACGTCAGACAAGCGAGTTTATAGCGGAATCCCGCGTTTTTGTCCGCGATCTGCATGTGCGATCCTCGATTCCACGCGAGTTGGTCCCGCGTGCACTACCGTATTTACTTTAGAATGAACGCACTTTTTTCCCGAGCAAATCGAGGCAAAGTTGGGTGCGTTGATTACGCGAGGTAAAATTTTTGCGTCCTTATTTACTGGCACATTGAACGGACTTTTTATCCCTGCAAAATCGAGCGGAACTTATCTCTTTGCGCGCGGCGCGGTGACTCCAAAACCAAACTGCGAAGCGCCAAAAAAAAATGCTCCTCTCAATGTTTTTTTTTCTTGCTTCCGTGTTCCCCCCCCCCCCCCTTCCCCCCGGCTTGCTTTTTGTTTCCCACCCTGCCCATGCATTCGCGACCTGCTTCCGGGACAGAAAAGTGCGTTCATTTCGAGGGCTCTAAGCTCCTCTTTCTAAAGTGCGAGGAGGAGGCGAGGCAGGATCTTCCTTATGTGCGCCAAATACTTTACTAGGAGGAACACATTCCACTCCGCTCATTTGCATTAGACAGAACGCCTACAGCGCCCTGACGGAGTGGAGGTCCGTGCCAGCCCACGCGCATGTGCACGTGGATGTTCGCAGCGGCCGCGGCGGTGTCGTCTCCGATTCCACCTAAAGCCCCTTCATGTTTCAAAAGCAGCGCAAGGTGCGTCGATGCACGAAGCACGCGCAACGTGCAACCCTTGGGAAGATCATGGCGGCACAGCGTCGATGCACGAGCCGCGACCACTATATTCTTTTCACCTTATGATGTACCGCAGGAATGGCTACAAGCGCGAGCTCCTTGCTCTAGGGCACATCTCGGCGGCACAAGCTCTCGTGCGTTAAAGGGTAACTGCAAAGAAAAAAAAGTGTATTTTTAAACAGCCTAATTGGGACAACCATGTCACAAGACAATTTTTCCGCCAAAAACAAAATTTTTTACAGCAATATTTATTGCGCGAGACTGATTTTAGCTTGCGGCTATTTCGTCCGTTTTAAATGCGCGCCACAAAATTCCTATTACACGTCCACGGAGTGGCTGCCATACGTCACGGAGTGGCGTAGGAACAGCTCACTCCGCGCGCCGAAAGAGCGGGAGTTTCAAATGTGGAGAAGTTGTGACTCCGACTAAATTACGTCCTGTGGCGTAAATATTGCCAGAAAAAATTCGTTTTTCGCGGAAGATTTGTTTTGTGACATGCTTGTCCCATATAGGCTGTTTAAAAAAACACTTTTTTCTTTGCAGTTACCCTTTAAGAGCTGCTCCCAACGCTATGAGCTCGCGCTTTAGCCTTCTCATGCGGTACAACATCAGGTGAAACGGAGTATAGAAGTGGCACGTGGCACGTGTCATCGAGCATTTCCACAACAATCAATAGACCTATTGCTGTCTTACCCAAGCATCAAGGAGAATGCAGGGATTGGTGTTCCACGCGCCGCACGTGCTGCCCTCAGCAGTACGTAACTTTTCCAAAGCAAAAACCTAAAACAAGTGGCATCTTGCACGCGCGTTCGTCAATGCTTTCTTTTGGTTGTTTACTTCGAATCTTTTATACAGGGAAGGCGTGCGCGTGTGGCGCGTGGAACACCAATCCCTGCATTCTCCTTGATGCTTGGGTAAGACAGCAAATGGTCTATTTGGTATGTAGAGCAACCATCGTCATCATTATCATTTACCGCCGAGACTTAGGCTAGGTGGCGCAAGCTACCACCCTCTATAAAGGGTATAGCCAGTAACATCCATCCATCCATCCAGACCTCCACAGACGATAGATGGCTCTCGCCAAGCCTAGAGAACCTGTCCGCGCCGAGGCCATTGTATTTGAGAGGAGTGGAATGTATTCTCCCTAGTAAAGTATTTGTGTGCGCTTTGCTTAGGCGAGGGCTTCTCTGCTTTTCTTTCTTATCTCCTTGCGCGCGGCCGCTAGAGCCAAACTGCGTTGTGCAAAAAAGAAAAAAAAAAGCTCTTTATGTTGTTTTTTTTTCTTAAATCCGTGGATTGTTTTTTTTTTTTTTGCCGTCTTTCGCAAGTTGTTTCGCTTTGCTTTGGCGAGGGTTTCACCGCTTCTCTTTCCTAACTTCTTGCGCGCGACGCGCAACCCAAAACCAAACTGCGCTTTGCAAAAAAAAAAAAGTTTTTTTTCCTAGGGTTTGTGGATTGTTGTTGTTGTTGTTTTTTTTGCCGCCTTTCGCAAGCTGTTTTGTTTCGCTTTGCTTGAGGCAAGGGCTTCTCCGCTTCTCTTTCTTAACTCTTTGCGCATGGCGCGTAAACCAAATATCCGGACTGCGCTGTGCAGAAAAAAAAAAAGAGCTCTTTTTAATGTTTTTTTTTGCTTCCTTTAGATCTTTTTTTATTTCTTTTAACGCCTTTTACTAGGCGTTCTGTTCGCTCACGCTGCCCATGCATTCGCGACCTCGCTGCACCAGGATAAAAAAGTGCGTTCATTTCGCGCGCGTGGGGGGAGGGGTCAAAGTTTTGACGTCCGAGTTGGGGGTGCGTTTATTACGCAAGTGAAAAAAAAAGTCAAAATTTTGAGAGCCGACTTGGGGGTGCGTTTATTACGCGAGTGCGTTCATTGTGCGAGTAAATACGGGTATATATTGCATTGTGAAATACGATTTTGCTGCGTTTGCGATCTGTGGTATTTGTTCCCGTAACGCACGAGTTTGTCAGCGAATTCCTGCCTTTTTGTCTGCGATCTGCGCGTGCTGTATTGGCTCCTGTGACAGGCAAGTTTGTAGCGGGTTTCCGCGGGTTTGTCGCATGCGTGAAACGCGAATTTACGGTGTCCGCGATCTGCGGTCATCAGTTTCCACGTCATAGTTTGTAGCCTGTTTTGATAACGTTTTGCTGTAGCGTCCCAAAAGATAGCCCACCCTATGTTCACCATTTATCTCTTCATTTTGGGTGGGCGTTTTTGAACTACGGTAGATAGTGATTGGTAGCAGTTACTACAATAGAAAACTTTTCAAAGTGCCCACTCCTATTCACTTGTTTTAAGTATGGCCTCACCACGAAATAAGATAGGACTATCACAAATATTGACAACTCTACCTGAGGCTTTTTGTAAAAGTAAGTATCACCTGGTAATTGAAAAAAATAAAAGATATCTTAACTGTATTATAATTGCACAGTGTGGCACCAGTCAACCACACCATACGCTTGTAACTTAAAAGGGCAAGAAAAGTTAAATTTACATGGATGAGATATTGGAATGCTGAGGGAAGTCCAGGGATCTAGTAGAAGTGTTAAAATAGTCATGCCCTTTCTGGTGTCTGCAGGTCAGTAGACCTGCATCACCTTAGGATAGTTTCTGGGGAAATGAAACTTTCCTATTTTGCATAGAATGCTAAACAGGTCATACATTTATTGCACTATCCTCAGGTTGAAAGCTGCCCCTTATGAATATTTTAACAGAAAGTACAGGACTTGGAGTCATTAAACACTGTGCTTCAGGAAATTGTGTTTTGTGCCGTCTTATGTTTTATTTCTCTTCTGCAGGTAGTGTGGTGTAATAAGAGAAGCTTAAATACATTGCCATGTTATATGTAGCTTGTAGAAATGGTTTTGAAGACTTCAATTCTTTTCTTCTCAGGTGGTCAAGGGGTTTGATAGAGTGTTGCTGGATGCCCCGTGTAGTGGGACCGGTGTCGTTTCAAAGGATCCTGCTGTGAAAACCAACAAGGTATGCTGTGCCGCTTGGGGAGCTCTGTTCATACCAATCTCGGATCACTTGATGTTCTCTAATTGCTAAAAATTTAATGCGCCATCTTTGTGAAGAAAAAGGTATTGTCCCCTTGTGAAATTGGAAAATAAGGTATGGAAAAGGTGCAGAGCCAAGTTGCTTATTGTATAAGCAATGTGGCCATACCCCCTCTTGTCGTTTTATTGTTGTAAATGATGAAAGATAAGGTACTGAGTAATCTTTTAATATACGAGGGGTTCTTCAAAAGTCCGGAGACCAAAGACTTATTATGCTGCAGCTACTTGGAAAATGTCAGGAAACTTTTTATTAGCCATATACAGCTCGCAACTTCAGCTCTTTTCACCATAATGACCAGCCACCTGGATAATTTTTTTCAGTCAACGAATCCAACAGTCGAAACAATGCTGGAAATCATTCAGTTTCAGGAAAGAAAGTTGCTCCTCAACTGCTAAAATGAGGTCTTCTCTTCTCTGAATTATCTTTCCGGCAGAGGGTTCCTTCAGCGTGGGGAATAACCAAAAGTTGCAGGGTGCCAGTTCAGGGGAATTAGGACGGGTGGAGTCAGCAAATCAATTTCAGAACCAGCAGTAAGTTCATTGTCCTGCCAGACGTGCGGCGTGCAGTTCCTCCTTGGAGCAACCTCCGAGTGGTTCTTCAGCAATTTTTGGCAGGCAGACCTTCGTGTACCATTCAGTTCACATTTCATCTTTCCTCAAGGGGCATGGAGACCACAACTCCCTCAAATCAGAAGAAGATGGCAAACATTGTTCTGCCAGCTGATCTGGTCGGCGAAGAGCCCTGGCCGGTGGCAACCCTCTTTGTTTCAACCTCACCATGAATCGAGATTTGGTTTCAGGGTCACTGTTCGTAAAACCAGGTCTCACCACCAGTCACTATACTCTTCCAAGCACCAGACCTGCCTCCCTTGAATCTTTGGAGGCACTGGTGGCAAATATCCTGCGGGACGCTACTGTGCTCTGGTGTCAGCTGGTGAAAGACCCATTTGGCTGATTTGTTTGCTGTAATCAAGTTTTTAGGTCAAAATTCTCCAAATCGTCGTGGCATCTATATCAGGTAGTGCCTTAATTGTTTTTCAGCGTAACTCGACCATCCTCCTCAGCTGCTACCTTCACAGCCGATACATTTTCATCATGAGTTGCCGTTTTTAGGCGCGCTCACCGCGGAGACTTCCTCCCCAGAACAGCCTCCGCATCAAACGATTGAACCGCATGGCAGTCATGGCTGAGAAAGTCGAGGCTTCCTTGGCCCATAACGATTTCTAACCTGTCAATGCATTCTGCAGACATTACAGAAGGCAGGCACTCAGTAAAGAATAAAAGGCCCGTTCAAGCTCTTGCAACCAAGTACGACAGAGAGGGACCAGACCGTTTTAAGCCTCTTGCGACCTCTTAGGACCGGATGTGCTGCAGCGGAGCTGGTCTAAGACGTTGCAAGAGGCTTAAAACCGGTCTGGTCTCTCGGTCGTACTCGGTTGCAAGAGTGTGAGCGGACCTTAAAGACTCATGAAATTAATTTTGGGTTAGGATAAATCATTTTAAATGGGATTTACTAATAGCACATCATTCAGTGGGCCAAAAAGGAAAAAAAGGTAGAAAGTCAAAAGCCTGACTTTCAGTGCGAAAATTTGAAAACACAGCGGACTATTTGCGTTACCTCCTCCCCAACGTAAGCTCTCTGCCTTTTCACTGTAATACATCCGCGGTTCCCAAAGCGGCGTCATCGGGTCCAGACGCACGTCACACGAAACCGGACCTCACGTATTCCCTTGACCCCTAAGCTGACATTGTGGTGGAAGCTACGCGCTTGCCGGACCAATCAGCTGCCTCCTTTCATCACCTGACCTAGATTCTCTGCGCGTGGGTACGCGCAAAGGAGCGTGATCACGTGGCAAAAGTATGGCTGGCCCAACGACCACGTAGCTTTTACAGCACTCTCAGCTTAGGGGTGAACGAATTGGGGAAAGAAACTTTTGTGTTTTGTGCGGCCGAGCTAATCTTCTAGGGGGACAATGGCTCTGTCCGGGTTCACAAACCAGATTCCGAGCAAGAGGGGCCGCCCCTCTTTTCGTCTTCTTGAACTGTTTGGTAGAATGCGCGATTTATGAGTTGAGGAGGAAAGCTAAACAGGAAAAAGTTGGAAAAGCGTTTCATGACCCCTTTAACTAACTGCCACGAGCTCCTTCATGAATGCTGGTTTTATCCATCCCGCTGCCAGTACTCAAACTTTCGTTTCTAGTCTCCATAACTTCTTGTGGTAGAAAATAGGGGTGTGCAAATACTCGAATATTCGAATCGAATAGAAAGTCTCGAATAATTCGATTCGGCGGATCGAATTCTAGTATTCGGTCACTCGAATATTGATATATTCGGCCAAAGACGCGCGGTCGGCTGCGGAGCTGACAAAAAAGCCATTTTTTCTCCCGATGTAAGCATCGTGATGTGAGACAGACCATGCGAGAAACACATCTTGGTCCTACCATTCCACAAGAAATGTAACGCGCAGGTTAGAAAAAGAAAAGTAACGAACGCCACAAACTTTATAGCACGCAGATTTACTCACGATCGTGACACAATCCACCCTTGAATCACAACCGAAACATCTGTTTGCGCCGCTTCCGCGCCATGCCTAGTTCTTTTCACGAGTAAAGCCCCTCGTCTCAAATTGAAGCGCCGATGTAAAACACACTTGCCGCACTCACAGAAATTGGCGACTGCACGATCACAGAAAGAAAACCACGTTAACCACGCCGATGGGAAACCAGCCGAGTTATCACCGTCGTTCTTTTGGAACCGCAAGCGCCGCAAGCCGCAAATTTCGATTCGGAATGAAACGGAACAGAAAAATAGTGTGCCTAGATTTGAGAGGGTTTCCAACCGTTCGATAGCCGCGTTTGAATTACGAACTGCCGAGAAGGTAACGAAAAGACGAAAGCGTCGGTCGGGCTCTTATTCACGAGGCTCTTATTACGTTCGCTCGCGCTCGCCTTCTTCCTGCGCGACAATACAACACGTGCACTTCACGACCAATCTGCGCACGAGCCGTCTCCATGGTTTCAGTTTCGCTTGCTCCCGCTTTTAAATCTAGGCTCTCTAAAGCAAGATAGAAAGATGGAAAAATGGATGCATAGCGGCAATTGGACGGTGACTAATGCAAGTTGTGCTGAAATAAACTGTAGGGGGTAGAGGCCGAGTCAGGCAGAAATGCCTTTTGTCTCTACCTCCCTACCGGGCCTGGCCTGCGTGGAAACCAAATAAACTTCAAACTTCAAACTTGCGCCACCTAACCATGTTTTTTTTTTTTACTTCAGATTATATTGTTTAAGCCTGTTTTTTACTCAGATTTAACACCTATTTGTTTATTTATGTACAATAACATCCCAGGTGCCTTTTTTTTTTTCTCTTAAAATGGAAACCAATTATTGCAAAATGCCCCTTTTCTGATATATACAAGTATTTAAAAAAAAGTCGAAGTGTTGAGGTTGTGCTTTTAACTATAAAAAAAGGCGAGCGTGGCTGTAACTTCGGTTTTTCTGTGACGTTTAGGGTAGATAGATTATGTTTGCACCATAAAATTTGATTTTTAGTACCCAACGTCCAACAGCAACTGTTTTTTTTTTTCACCAGAGCTTTTTGTTTTAGCTTTTTTTCCATACAAGATGCATATTCTGCACCAGGTGCATACTCTGCACATATAATAATCTCATTAGCAGCACCACTTTGAAAAATTCTTACAAATAAAATCACTATTCAATATTCGATTCGATATTCGGCTTTTTTTCTTGATTCGATTCGGTATTCGATTCGAAAACTACTATTCGGTATTCGCACACCCCTAGTAGAAAACAATGGCTTAGAATTAGTTTAAAAAGGTTGAGGACAACAAAAGCTGTTCCCCAAGTACTATCTCTAAAAATTTAATGTGCTTGAGCGATCGGACTTTGAAAAATTCCTCGAAATTCACTTTTTGGAGGTAATACAAATTTAGTCTTCATAATATTGGGATTACCACATGTACTTTGCTTAATTGCGACAAGTTCAGATTGAAAGGATCACCATGTTTGTTCCACTGCTTTGAATGGAGTTTGTCACTGGCTAGAGCAGTGGTATGGCTATGAGAATACTTGGCAGTAAAGGGATAGCAGTCTCCTCACTCCTGTTTAGCTACACAATGTTGCAAAACTCAGTACCTGACAGATGAATGCCAGGTGTTCTCAGTTATTGATGTTTCAAGTACCCGTTCTGGATCGGCAAGTGATGGGGGACCCCATCCACTGGGGGAGAGAGGGTATTGGACGTTAGAAAACATGGCTGCACTTACAGACACGGACAAGAGGAAAAACAAGACAGCACAATGTCTTGTTCTTCCCTCTAGATCCGTGTCTATAAGCATGACCATGTTTTTTAAGATTCAGCACCAACTCACCTTTGAGTCAGCATTGGTATTTGGCGATTACAATGACAAAGGGTAGTAAAGAAAACCAAATTCTTGCAAACGAAAATTGAAGCTTCAAGACAAAGAACATTCAACCCTACTCTCTCGGTGCACATGATAGGGTCTATTAAACTTCGTTAAAACAACCAGCATCAATAAAAAAAAACAATGTATTGTTTGCTCATTGTGATTGATGGTCAAGGGCTATGGGTCACCTGAGAAGGTCATTGGGGACCCCCAGGATTTACTGGACCCTTTGGGAACCGCTAAACTAACCAGTTAAAAAAATATTTGTAGTTGAAATATTTGCTTGTCAACCGGAAATTTAATCAATCAGTGTCCCAGATCATCAAGCTTTTATTATTTGAATACATAATGGTTCGAGTATCGTAAAAAGTGGTCATGGTGGATAATTCGTTTGAGGTGTTTGCTTTTGATGTGAGTTTATGGTGAGCCACCCTTTGTGCACACATAAAAACGGCCAAAGGCGTAATCTTGCTGGCTCTTACATTGCAGGAAGAAAAGGACATCCTACGGTGTTCCCAGCTCCAGAAGCAGCTGATCCTTGCGGCCATCGACTGTGCAGACTGTAGTGACAACAAGCCAGGCTACATTGTATATAGTACATGCTCGGTCATGGTGAGTGGACTGCCTTCGCCTCACAGTGTACTTTTGGGAGTGTGAACGTTGTCGTCGCTTTGTTTCTAAAATCTAGCACACCGCAGATGGCCGGTGCCAACATGAGTTCAGGGACATGCCTTTGCAATATGTGGTTTTCTGCGTGAACTCACCCATGAGCATTTTGTGAGGTTGGCATTGTTTTATTTTGACTAACATAGATAATGAGCCAAGTTGTTTACATTCATTGTTGTCACAGCTTGGGTTTAAGGGAAGATGCGGGGATTGAAAACCGGAAAAATCCACCAAAGTTATTTTCTGGTAAACCACTTTTTTTGGGTTGTATGTTTCATAAGCTACGTCCTCCGTAATTGTTGGCACCTAATTCACCAAGAAACTATGTTTGAAAAAATATTTACAGATGTCCCGGTGAGCCTGCGGCACTGCGCCGGAGACGCAAAATTGAGCCGGGATCCCCGAGTGATTCCCACTGTCTCAGACAATGGGAATCTCAATACTCCAAATTAAATTTCTTGGATGGATGAGGTTTATGACCAACAACATAAAAATCAAAGTTGGGAAAACATTTTTTCTGTAAAAGAAATTAATAAAATTACAGGAGGACACTTTAAGGCTGGTTCAGACATGTGCAACGAGCGCGCTGCGTCCGTTACAACCGGAGCGACCGGAACGACCGCTCTGCGCGGCGCGTACACACACCTGCAACCACTGCAACAAGCGCAGCGGGTCGTCAGCGCGGCGACCGCTTCTACGCCGCCGTCAGCTGTTTCAGCGGTGCCTCCAAGGGGACGCACTGCCACTCAATGCCGTAACAGAATATAGACAGACAGCTTTCTATAGCCTAATCCTTTATTATTTTTTTTCGTGATAGGCTTGCAGGGTAGAGTGGATGAAAAAAAGAAAAGAAAAAGATGCAGTACGCCGTCTTGGACGATCACGACTCTAATACACGACTTTGCCAATAGTACAAATATCGCCACACGCCTTTTCTACGATTATAAAAGACGATGTAATCTTAGCAGCGATATAGCAACGTAGAAATATGATTTCGTGATCAGATAGACGTTGCGAGCGTTCAGGATTGCTAACACTAATCACTTTTCTCCGGTGATGAACACGGGTGAAAATTCGCATCCTTTATACGGTACGCACCAGTAATACCTTGAACTTGAGCACACGCATGAAATGCGCCAAAGAAGAAATCCGGGCGATGTTCGAGGACACAAATGCTTAGAAAGCACCACTGTAGTCGAAGTAAACAAACACGACGGCACGGGCGTTTCTGCTGTCTTGAGAGTGCCGCCACGACATCGCCGCACGAGTAGGTGGATCTTCCCTTCTAGTACGTGCTGGCGCGACACACGACGAGAATTCACAGTCAAGGATAGCGCTTTGACGCGGAACGATGAGCTTTCACCACGCCGTCCTCGTCGACGATCACCACCGACGCCATGTTTGCAAAGAGAAGGAGCCGGCCCGCGACCGGCATGCAACGCGCGCAACCAGTTCTCCTCGACCTGTGATTGGCCTGTCGCTGCGGTTGTTTCGGTTGTTTCCAACGCAGCGGGGAAAGTTGGGCTCGCTCCAACTCCTTGCGTCGTGAACGACACATGCGTGCGTCCCTCCGTCGCTATGGCAACTGATGGTTGCAGACCCTTGGAACGGTCGTTTCGGTTGTTTCGGTCGTTCCGGTCGCTACGGACGCATGTGTGTGAACGGGCCTTTAGACTGCTTACGTGTAGGAATCGGCGAAAGCATAGTCTCTAGGGTGAAATGTTTTCGAGTAATGTTTCTATACACACACTGAAGTTTCCATCAGTTCGGCTGGCTCCTCAGCAACAATGACGCCGTTTCCTTATGGAGCCACATTCTCAGCTCCGAGCGGTGACATCACGCTCCCCCACAGCGCAGGCGCAACGAGCTGTGCCGCCCACATGGTTCCCGTGACGATCCATCTGCGGCGCTGTGCTTCTTTTGTGTGTGTTCTTCGGGAGGCGCATTTGCTTCGACGTTGAGCGCCCGGGCTGGCCTTTCGGTGGACGAAGCCTCTGCATTCTGTGCTTTTGGCCGATGGGGAATTCAACCTGCCATTTAGCTGCTACAGACGGTTACAGACAGAGCTCCTGGTTACTGACAATGCCGGCTTCGCTCTATGGGACGGTTAATGCTTTCGCATTAAAATGGCTTTGTCATGCCCTAGGGTGTGCCTATCCAGGAATGCTTATAATAAATTTCACATTCCCACTATGTTTTGCTATTTCTCGAGAGCCTAGGATAAAGGAAAACAAAGTGAACCAAAATGAAGCATTTTTGTAAATTAAGAACCGTGGGCTCAGCTTTATGAAATATAGCAGTTACTCTTATATATGTACTATGAATGTGCGCTGAGTAATGGCACACAGATGGCTCTAAATATAGAAAAAGTATAGGTTCCACTGTCTTCATATCTATGCAGTAGAAACTCTCATTATTTCAGAATCCAGGAAGCTACGAATTTGGTTTGAGTTATCAGAAATTCATCTAAATATTATGCAAGATAAAATGTGATTTGCTGTATGTATGGCTACACACACAAAGCAGATATCTAATGATTTCCTCTACACGGGCCTACCGATCATAAAGCAGCTATGCCAAACACATGAAACATTTATGAAATGTATGACATAAGTTCATTCATCCCTCAAAAATGTTGCTTATTGTCGACTGTTTAGACAGCACATGACACCTCAAAACAAAGTTAAGTTTGTTGATTCAGCAAAAGAAGTTGTCTATCGTGGAATATTGCGGGGAGGCACTACCCAGAAAAAGAAATTTCTGCAAAAAAATATGATTTTGTAAAATTACATAAATACATCCAACAACATCTAGAGAGTATTCCCAGAAAGTTTCATTAGTTTAGACTGCATAGTTAATTTTTAATAAATTATTTTCTGTCCACTAAAGCTTAAGAAAAGGTAGGGTTTGGAGCACTTTGAACGCATTTTTCTCCGTTCCACTTTTTGGTATAAATTCCATTTAGTCAGCCTATCGTTTAATAATGGCAGTACAAGGAAGGCTCGTTCTTCACTTTTCCTGACTGAAATTTAATAAGGAATGCGGCTATGGAATGCTTTTGTCACTTTACAGATGTCTTTATAAAAAATTTTGACATTTTGTCGAAGACACAGAAGACCAAAAAGTTCACTCAATTTTTCAGAAGAGAAAAATTTATAGAAATAACTGACTTCTTACAAAGCCTTTCCATAGCCGCACCCCCTAAGCATTCTGCTACATATCTCAGCTTAATACAAATCTTGAATATTGTTATAGCTTTCATGACGATACGATTACTAAACAATGTGGACGTGTTGCTGATAGAAGCTGTCTCTAATTTCCTTCTCATTTACCCTGCCAGACCTGAAATCTTGTTATGCACCCTCTAGCATGACCACCCAGCCTACCCCCGTAAATTTAATTAATTTTAAGCCAAGGGTTCAAAAGTTGACCCTCCTAGGTGGTGTGCCCCCCTGTTGCCAGCCATGAGTAATGAAAATGGCTGCTGCGTGGCAGATTCCACGTCACAGTATCCGCACAAGTTGCTAGGGAAACTGCGCATGTGGGGCCCGCTTTCATCACTCGTGCGTCACTCTGCTCCAGAGCTGTATATATGTAGAGAGTCGTTGCCCATTCGTTGGGAAGTATAGGAGACAAATGAGGTGCCATTGGCCGAAAGCGGGCTAGGCATGTTCGAGGGCATCTTCACAAATTTGAATGTGGCCAACATGAAGCGAGAAATAATAGCCTGGCAGTGGTCGCAGAGAAACAAAATAAGCGTGCTGGAGTATCCCTGGTGACTGAAAATAGAGTGAACGTGATGTTTCAATCACGGTCATCTAAAATCATGGTGAATAAGCGGCGATTAGCAGAATGAGTGACATAATCCAGACGCTCGTGCGCCGAGGGCCCGAGTCTGCCGTCCAAGCGGTCACACTCTGTCCGAGCAAAACAGAATTTGAGTGGCACATTCGCTTCTGCACATCTTTCTGCATGATCATAATCAAAACATCACATGCGCCCCTTTTTCAACCACATTAAGGGGGGACACTACTCCAGAAAAAACAATTTCTTGCAAAAAAAAGTTGATTTTGAAATATGTTATATTTACATCCATCAATATCTAGAGAGTATTCCCAGAAAGTTTCTATTAGTTTACACTGCATAGTTAATTTTTTATAAATTTTTTGGTCCTCCGATGCTATAGAAAAGGTAGAGATTGGAGGCACTTTGAACGCATATTTCTCCATTCCACTTTTTGGCATAAATTTACACTCTTAGGAAAACTATCGTTCTGTTGTTACGTAACTTCGATTAATTTTTATCAATTTTTCTGGGGTGAAATTTTAAGGGGAACATAACTATGAGCTTGTATTTTTTATTTTTCTCAGTTT
>JAZHYW010051935.1:0-14586 GCA_037355805.1 Ixodes ricinus
CCAGAGTGTCGAACCGAAATTTTTATCGGTTCGGTTCCGGTTCGGGTTCACGGCTTTCGGTTCAGTTCCGGTTCAGTTCCGGGGAGCAAAAAATAACGGTTCGAACCGGTTTGAACCGGTTCGAACCGGTTTGAACCGCTATACTGAGAATATATTTTCCGCGTTTTTTTGGCAATAGGCATTATTTCAACAGTGAAACGAGTAACTATATACCTTTTTATCATTGGTATAATCCACTTTTAGTTTCAGGTACCAAAAATAAATTTCGTTATTTAATTTCGATGAAATAGTAAAAGAGAAGCTATACTTTGTTTCAGCTTAGGTTCGAGCACGGCCGATGTTATGAGCCGAAGGACAATCAAACAGCGAAAAAAGCACAACGTCATGGCGTGCTCTCTGCAGTTGATAGGACCAGCCGGTATTCGCCGTCTCTCTCTGTGCGTGCTCCTATGCCGGCTAGTCCTATGAAGCGCGGAGAGCACGCCATGACGTTGCACTTCTTGCCCTGTTTGATTGGCTATTCGGCTCATAACATCGGCCGCGCTGGGACCTAAGGTCAAACGAAGTATAGAGTATCTTATATAACTCAACGTCTGTTTGTATTTTTTGTTTTCTTTTTATCTCGGTCACGTATATCTTTTTGAATTGAAAGGTTATCAGTCTGTAGGTAACCTAAAATACCCGTGATTGGTACAACTTTGCGTCGCAGTATTAAAAATCTAATCCTGTGGTGCTCTTGAACTTAGGAACTAATTGCAGTACTTAAAATCATGAAATGGGCACGTCCTTGCCATATATATCCTGAAATCTAGTTTACAAAATATGTTTCGCATTATGTATGATCACGACGCAGCTGAGCTAAAAGCAATATATATTTTGAAAATGTCAGGAACGTTTTAGGACAAACCCTTTCAGTCTACCTTTTCTCGAAACACTGAGCGGCAATCACAACGCTTGCTTTCCTGACCAACATTGTTTACACTGAGCACCGTGATGCAGGCGAATAATCATGCAGAAAAGAGTGACCTTCGTACTCAAATTGTATCTGTCCTAAAATAGCGCGTACAGAAGTGAACTTTTTCGACATAGCTTGGCGTTTGAGGTTTGTCCTTAACAAAATGTTGGTCAGTTCAATTAAAAAAAAAGAAAAACATTATTTTTGCTTTTTTTGTTTTGTTAACTAGAACAAAGTAGTATTTCGTACTCTACTCGACATTGCAGCTACTTGATTGGTCACTTTCTGACAGTCTGCGTGCGCAATCATCATAGTTCCGCCACGCGCCTCTGTGCACTTTGTTTTCGTCCAGCCCACAGACACATAAAATTGTTGTTCATCACACAAAAGAAGCAACAGACTTTTATATGTTTGAGAAGTTGAATATGCGTCAGGAGCACATAAGTTTTTTAAATCAGCTTAAAAAGATTGTTTAAGGTTCCCCAAAATCACTTATAGACGTGCCTATCGAGGACAAAAACGCCGGAAAAAATTTGCAGAGCGTATTTTATATAATTTGGTGGTGCATTTACTTGTGATGTGATCGTCCCTTTATTTATGTTGTCATATATTCAGGCAGTAATTAAATATTTTTTTATTGACATCAATAAATTTGACTGTATGAAGCTCACATATTCGCTTGACACCGACACGGGAGGACGATACTCAAAAATACGCCATCTGTTGAGACTGCGGAAACGTGTTTTTATGTTCGCTGTTTGACTGTATGAAACACCGGGTCGCGGGGTATGCCAAAAAGGACTGTGTGCTCACATTATAGATCTGAAGGCAAATACCCGAAATGTGCAGAAAGAAAGATAATAAATGGTATTCTTCTAAATAATCCCACACAGGACGCCCTACTGCAAAAATATATATAGAGAGATGCATGTTTTAAGCGTAAACACGTTTTACGGAACTCCGTCTGGTTGGGTCAAGAAATTGAGCAATACAGACCTTTACCAACCAAGTCCTAAACAGTTAGGAGCCCGACGTTTCAATAGGTCGGGCTAAATAGGTCGACAGGCACTTAACCATCGGCGTATGTCAACGGACTAGGGCACTTGAAAAAGAAAACGTGAGAGAGGCAAACGACACATCATAGATGGAAAAGAAACTGCTGCTCTCCACGTGCTCGACATAGTCAGCCACCTGATTGTGAAAAACCGCATCGGTTTTGAAATGTCGGGTTCCTAACTGTTTAGGACTTGGTTGGTTGTGGTCCGTATTTCTCTAATAGAGAAACGTGCAATGATGTACCTAATTACACATAAATAGCGCAAAGAACGGACAATATATTTCTAATTTAAATCACATTTGGACATCGGCTTGCACGAGCTCGAAACTTCGCAAAATACTGTCTCGGGAGGCTAAGGTTATATTCGGTTTTACGTGCACTTGTTTTGGGGCCTCATTTTACAACTCAGTTTTTTATCAGTCATTCGCGCCCTAGCATTTTATTCGGCTACCGCATATCATAGCAAGGCTCCTATATATACTGCAAAACTTTACAATTTGGACATCCCCTTCTGCTATACTTCATTTCAGCTTAAAGGGGCACTGCAAAGGAACGAAGAAATCCAAATGCTGCTTCCAAAGGCGTGCCTATCAGTGTCAAACACGAGCGTTCAGTGACGACATTGCTCTTAGAGCGCCGGATAATGACGACATCCTTTGAAGCACGTGACTGTCACTCAAATGTTCGCTTCGAACATCCGTAAATTGGTGGGGCGTTCAAATCTTCATAAATGGATGTTAATTTCCAACACTTAGGAAGATAGCGCATGGTTGTTGCACGCTCCTGTCGTTTCGGTTCTCTATTGGTTCAGACCAAGGACGTCATCAACAAAAGAAAATGTGCTCAAAATTCTGAGCGTCTTTCACCTATTAGGCTCAAAATACATTAGCTTCCTTATTTATTTTATATTTTATGTATTGCTAGAGTCCCAGTCACTGGTTCGAGCGAACGCGATGCAAATTTAAAAAAAAATGGCCAGAAACACTTTGCAAGGCTTCTCTTAAGTTCAGATTACACCGTGGTTCAGACGCAGCCGATGCAACAAGCGCGAATATGTGGTCCTGAACAGTGCTTGCACTAAACAAGCGCGCGTGACTGGCGGGGACGCTGAAAGCCCGGAGCTCGTTCTTGTAGGTTCTGCTACGCTCACGCTTAAAGTGAAACGGATTATTAATTTATTTCATTTCATTTATTGGTACCCTCAGGGCCCGAAGGCATTACAGAGGGGGTGGGATTATTACGTACAAGTTAATAGAACACTCAAATCACTAATCAAGTTCTAGTAGTATGGATACAGCATTTTTAAAATCAACAGGATTAACAATTGTGGCGATGGATGTGGAAAGGTGATTCCAGTCAGCAGACGTACGAGGTATGAATGATCTGTACTAGGTATTAGTGTGGCACTGCGGAATTTCGACTTTATGTATGTGATCATTGCGTGATGATATGTAGGATGGCTCCAGTAAGAGTTCAGTCTTAAGGATTGGGTTGTGAAAAAATATTTTCAGAAATAAACTTAATCGATAAAACTTTCGGCGTAAAGAAAGAGTTGGTAAGGATAGGCATTTTTTCATAGAGGTTACGCTTGATGTACGATGGTAATTAGAAAGAATGAAGTGCACAGATCTATTCTGGACAGCCTCCAAGGCGCCGACGAGGCTCTCAGTGTTAGGATCCCAAACAGCAGAAGCGTACTCAAGTTTTGGCCGGACTAGTGTTTTATAGAAAAAGAATTTCAAAGTCGAAGGAGTCTGGAAAAAATTACGTTTTAGATAGCCAAGCATGCGGTTAGCATTGGAAATGACGTGGTGAACATGCGATTCCCATGACAGGTTAGATGTGATGTGAACGCCCAGATATTTGTAAGTGTCAACCCGCTCTAAAGTCATATTATTAAGGACATACGAAGGAGGATCGTTAATTCGCCTGGAAATTATCATATGTTTACATTTGTCAACATTTAATGACATGTGCCAAGTGTCACACCAACTTGATATGGAATCGAGATCATTTTGAAGAAGTAAGATGTCAGAACTGTTAACAATTTCGCGGTATACAACACAATCATCTGCAAATGAACGAATAGAAGTGTTGACATTCAATGGTAAGTCATTAATGTAAATGAGAAAGAGAAGAGGGCCAAGCACAGATCCCTGAGGTACTCCGGACGTTACTGAAACTTTGGACGAGTCGGTATTATTACAGTTTACAAACTGTGAACGATTAGTCAGAAATGAGCGAATCCACGAAAGTACATGATGTTCAATGTTAAGTTTGTGAAGTTTAAGAAGAAGAAGTTTATGAGAGACCCTGTCAAACGCCTTGGAGAAGTCCAGAAAAACACTGTCAATTCGTGAACCACGATCTAAAACCTGATGGAAATCATTTGTTAGTCTTACAAGTTGTGTCTCGCATGAAAAAGATTTCCTAAAACCGTGTTGGTTAATGTTGAAGAATAAATTAGATTCAAGAAAATTAACCAGAATAGAATAAATTATATGTTCCATTGTTTTACAACAAATACTTGTGAGTGAAATGGGTCTAAAGATAGAAGGGGAATGTTTGTCTCTAGTCTTGTGTAGTGGAATCACCCTTCCAGTTTTCCAGTCGTCTGAAAGCTGACCTAGTGAAAGAGATCGCTCAAATAGTTTAGACAAAATGATTGATGTATATTCTTTCGTATTCTTTAGAAGCTTTGAATTAATATTGTCAACACCAGACGACGATGATTGTTTAGTTGACTCAATAATTTTTAAAATGCCATTCATATCAATGACAATTGGATTCATGGGAAAAAAGTTATTTGAAGGATATGATGGACAAAATGGATCATTAACATTATTAAATACACTAGAAAACGTGTCATTGAGAATAGTCGAACATAATGAATCGGGAATCGTTTCACCGGACTCATTTTTAAGTGCAAGGGAACGCTCAACACTGGGATTTATTACACTCCAAAATTGTTTAGGATTATTGATTAGCATAGATGGGAGGCACTCATTAAAAAAGTAATATTTAGTCTCCCCAACTGCTTTTTTGTATTCATTGGCTGCGAGATTATAACGTTGCCGGTATTCCTCCGAGCCAATATGCTTTGCGTTTCTGAACAAACGTTTCTTTTTATTTGAGAGCCTTCGCAGTTGAGGAGTGAGCCATGGAGACTGAGTGTTTGTTGTAATGGAGCGTAATGGAATGTGCTCATTAAATAAAGAAATGGCTTTGTTCTTATATAAATCCCAATTGGTTTGAACAGAACGCTTGCAAAACGCTGGCAAAAGGTCCTCCAAGAAACAGCACAGACCTCTATTAATCGCTGCATAGTTGGCCCTTTTGTAATCCCGAATTTGTTTGATCTGCTTTCTATTACGGCACACGGGAGTTATAAAAGAAAAATTAAGCAACGAGTGATCATTAAGACCAGGAAGGTATAAAATATCAGAAATTAAATCAGGCGTATCAGTCAGTATCAGGTCAAGCACGTTCGCCGAAGAGTGTGTTGTCCTTGTTGGAAATCTTTCAATTTGTGGAAGATTAAAGTCAGAACATAGATCTAAAAACTGGTTACATTCGGTTGAGGGGTTTTTCGATGAAGAGCTTAAATCAGACCAGATGATGCCGGGATAATTAAAGTCGCCCATAAGAAAAATGGGTAAGTTTGGAAAGCGAACACGGACAAGGTTAATTGCATCATGAAGTTGCTCAACAAAAGTATTTGACCCTGTTGGAGGACGATAGCAACAGCCTAGTACTAGCCTTTTGTGTCCAATGGAAAGACCTACCCATATTATTTCGAGATCAGATTTTATGTTTATCAAAAAAGTATTAAGTTCAGGCACAGCTGCTATCAAAACTCCCCGCCAGAACGTTTCTTGCGGTCATTGCGGTATACATTAAAACTTTTACTACAATGAAATATTTCAGAATCCTTAACTTGAGAGGAAAGCCAAGTTTCCGTTAGCACAACTAAACCAGCATCACATGAGTCAATCATTGAGCACAAGTCATCGCGTTTTTTAATCAGACTTCGGATGTTAGAAAAAACCACTGGCACATTCGCTGGTCCCCGCCCCTCTCGGACCGCTAGGCGGAGCCAGACGGCTGAGGAAGAGGAGCTGAAATTAGTGGAAGCACGCTAACATTTCTTTCAGAGCGCTGGAATGAGGTTGACACACATATTCGGTCTTCTTGGGGGTTGTACGTATAGCAGTTGTTATTTTGATAAAGCTTGTTGAAACGCAGTTTGAAAGTACTTCCTTGGGATTTGCCAAATTCTATTAGTTTTCTCCTAGCCAGGCGAGTAGCAAAAGAAAAATCTTCACTGACAGTCACGCCTACCGTTTTCAGTTGCACTTTGCAAGATAAGATAAGATCCCTTGTTTTGAAGGAAGAAAACTGTACGATGATGGGGCGACATTTGTTTGCAGCAAATGCCCCTAGCCTATGTGAGCGCTCTATACCAAATGTTCCGCTTATGGAAGGCAAGGAGCATTCGGAGAGCAAGCTTGTTATCTTTCGTTCAGCGTCACCTCACGTTTCTGAAGCAAGATCAGGAATATCGTAAAAGGTAACGTTGTTTCGACGAGACCGATCCTCCATATCATCAAGACGCTCCCGCAGAGCAATGTTTTCATTCCGTAAGCTATCAGCTGCTTGACCGGCGATACCGTGTTCTTGCTGTTTTGTTTCAAGAAGGATTATTTTAGTCTCAACGACTTGCAACCTTTTGTTAATGTCAGTCACCTGTTCTTGCATAACTTTCTGGTTTTTCTTCATCTCATTTACACTGGCAAGCAGCTTTGACTGTCCCTGTTCAAACTGAAGCGAGCGAGCATTCAAGCTCTGTAAAAGATCATACATTTCGCTAAACTGCTTAGCCTGAACATCGCTCATGGGACCAGGATTGGCCTCAACGTCGCCACAACACAGCAAAGACTGAACTGTGTTTCTGACGCACTCGAAAAAATGCAAATATTGGTGTGGGCAAGACACCAGCAGTAAAAAACGATTATCGAATCGGTAACAATGACCATCCCTTCTTCCACATACCTGGACAAAAAAGAGGACTCGTTTAAGCATGGTGAACGAGCTGCTGCCGTCCTGCCCACTGGCGTCGAAGCCTTGTCCGAAGCCTTTTATGCCGTCGATGTGCGCCGTAGTCTGTTGAGAACATCACATTTCACCAGAAGACTGAATTGTTTAACATGGTTTGCTAGTGACATCATCGCACTATTTGCTAGTGGCCATTGAGATTTCTTTTTGCTTGGAAAATCTAATTCGGTGGTGCAAAATGCACTCTGCAGAAGGTTCGCCCTCAGTGAAACCTAGAACTACTCAATTAGCTGCGCTTGGAGTATCGGCACTCCGTTCCCCGACATTGTTGTGGGCGCCATCATTTTGGAGCTTGTGCAGAGCAGGCGGAACTGCCGATCGTCATGATTCAAAAGTGCAACTTCCTGAGCATTATATTAAAACATGTGTGGAGGGCGGAAAGCGTTTCCTGTGATTTCAGATAAAACTTCAGATAACTGGCAGCGATAATTTTAAGCCACAATATAGCCAGGTGTCATTACTCTGCAGCGTTGCTTATTTAGTGGCACTAATGCAACCCACGTATTTAGAAACATAAATTCTTCTTACTTGGTGCAGCGTCCTGAGTAACGGCGCGAACGTCTGACACCACAAAAACGCGCTTTCTGGCAAGACTGATTTTGCAAAAGAAGTAGTTTTGCAGGATTACGCTGTCTGGTCTGTGCCGAAGATGTAGAGCATACACCACAGTATGTTTTCAGACCCGCCCCCCCCCCCCCCCCCCCTTTTAATTCTGAGAGACTCCCTCCTCCGTTTTGGGGTGCCAATTCGACAAGTATATTTGCGTCATTTTTAACAGTAATTCTCCATTTCTTTTATTTTGCACCCCAATACTGTGAAGCTCAAACAAAACTGTGAGCATTTAAGCGGCTGCCAACGTTCGGCTGTCCCTCTGAGGCCACTAGAATCTTTCTTTTTAGGTATCCCTGCCGTACACACTTGTAGTTATGTTTATCGTCTGATTAATAAGCCGTATTCATCCCTTTCAATGCTTCTATTCTCGGGGACAACTTTCTGAGACAGTTCAGCAACAACGAAAACATGTTAGGGTGTCTCAATGATGTGTACATGTAAAATAGTCTGTACAAAAATTTTTGTACTTACAGTAAATACCGCTAAGAGCTGATGACTGACGTTGATAACTTGAAAAATCCCCTATTAGGTTTCCTCTCCTCTCAATGGCGGATGCCGAAAAATAAAGGAAAGAAACAGTTATTCCTACTCAACTTGCTTTTAGACCAAGTGGCCACGTGATCTGACGCTAATTATAGTATACCGTGAGTGTTCATCATAGTCATGCGATGCTGTTGGGAAAGAATAAACCATGAGTTGAGTTTTAGACATTGTTAGAGTTCGGTTATTCTGATCTTTGATTGAACACGAGCCAACACGAATGTTTGGCGAAGCTGATTGTCAAGAACCCGAGCACTCGACTCGGGCGCATAACAATCTAGTACGTCATGGTGTCACGTGACTCGCAAGGAGAAGTTGTGATGGCATGTGACGTCACGCTGTCAACAACGCTAATACATCGAGTGACGTTCTCAATTTAAGTCAACCTGACGCGGTGAGTCACGCCGCTACGTCACGGGGCCACGTGACGTGACATTATTTGACAGCAGGTCTTGGCACCATGACGTCATCTGACCACGTGACACATGATTAATCGTAGTGCCAATACAAAAGCGCCACAAGACAAACAATTTCTCATACATTACAAATCGGTATATGACAATTTCATCACTACATAGAAATACGGCTGCACCCTCTTCTTCAAATGTTCATTTTGTAATAAAAAAGAATAAAAAAATTACCGTGAACCGTTTTGAACCGGTTACCGTTATATTTTTTCCGGTTCAGTTCCGGTTTAGTTCCAAGATGGCGGCAAAGATATCGGTTCGGTTCAGTTCCGGTTCAGCTAAAAATAACGGTTCTGTTCCGGTTTTCGGTTCGGTTCGGTTCCGGTTCGACTACTCGGTGCCAACCTCCGGCAGACCTGCCTTTTGGTTGAGGAAAGAAGACTTCTGATGTGTGCCGACATGGACGACAGCTTTTTTCGTGCTTCGGTTGCGTGATGCCTATCTCCACCTGCTCAGCTTCGGAGATCAGAGTCGTGTTCATGCGTGTCGTTCAGCTTTCGGCCACGAAGGAGGTCAGTTGCGCTGGCCGCACTCTTGGGAGTGGCGCAGGGTGCAGTTTGGTGCACTGGCAGAGCCGGACGTTGCTTGCTTTGGAGTTCCGGACGACACTTCATCAACTATGAGTTGTCATTTTTCGCCGTTTTATAAACTTGTGAGCAGTTCTAAACTTCCGATGACCGCCAGCCATGGTTGCGCAACTTATCCAAGATAGCCAACGTGTCTAGCAGCTGAAATCGTGTAGTGTCCATTGAGACGAGAACACGCCATTTCCCACATGTGACAAGAAAGCTCCGATGGCTGAAGCAGTAGATACATTTTCTTTATCTTCTAATATGTTCATTGTTGACAGACGTAGGAAATGGATTCTGCTGAAAATGAATAGCTGAAGAAAGCAGCTTTCAAATGATGCCAACATGGCAGCATTCCACTACCTTCGGACGCACAAGATCAAGCTGAAAATGATAGTTTTTTTTTTTTTTCTGGGTTTTCCACGCGCAAACAGTTGGATATGTGACTTTGAAATGATGTAACTAAATAAATACCAACTTTCCTGGTGTAATAATTGATAAAAATGTAGCTTGGACTTACTGATCAAAAAAAAAAAATGATTTGAACAAAGAGTTTTATTTTTTTTAATTTTTCTTCTGAAGACAAAGGTCGCCCTTAAAACTTCCAATTTTAGGCAGTGAGGACTGCACGGATTTGTTTTCTTTAGACCATTCTTTATGATAAAATGTGGTGAATTTTGTGAATGTCACATATTGCTAATAGTGATTTGTGCACAATACAAGCTTTGTGAGCTACTAAAGCAGGCAATGTTGAGGTGTGTTATGTATGATCATTTTTACCAGCATGCTAGGTGTAGGGTGCAGACTATCCAAGGAAAAACATTTTTGCTTTCAATCGAAATTTACCCCTGCAAGCTATACATCTGCTGGGCACTATAGTCTGGAAAATACGAAACTCCCCTCTCACTTCGTAGCTGCTGCACGCATGCAGGTGTTGCTAAAGGGGACTTTTGTTTCTGGGGTTGCAGGCTATGCATGGGCAGAGGACAAGGAACACTGTGAGGAGTATGGGCGCATGCTCAATGCAGACCCTGCCAAGGTGTCCATGAAGGCGAAGAAGCGGGGACTGCCACAGGTGAGGCTCCTTGCAGTCGACTCGGATGCAATTGAACCTCTCTGTATACCTTTCCAAATGAAGCTCTGTAGGCAGGTACAGAGGGAAACAGCGGGCGCAAAATTGTAGCGCTGACATCGATAGTCCTCAGAGATAGAACAGCACCAGGAATATTAGTAAAGAAAGCTAGTGAAAGGTTACGCATGTTACATTGCCGCGACGAGTTGAAGTTGTTCGGGTGCTCGGTAGCCCTATTTATTTCTGAACAATGCTTCCAGATGAAGCTCTGTAGGCAGGTAAAGACGGAAGCAGAGGGCGTAAAATTGTAACGCTGACATCGATAGTCCTCAGAGATAGCAAGAGCACCAGAAATATTAATAAAGAAAGCAAGCGAAAGGTTACGCATGTTCACATTGCCGCGACGAGTTGAAGTTGTTCGGGTGCTCGTGTAGCCCTATTTATTTCTGAACAATGCGTGACACCGGTGTTTTTGTGCGAAATACGTCTAGAATGACACTACGATACAGGCATTGAAAGTTGTGTTTTCATGATTCTTCATGTATATTTAGTCATTGCCAGCATTATGGTCCTATCGGGACCACCGGTGTCTGCACAATGTCCCGTCATTTCAAAGCTGATATAAATGCAGTGGACCTTTTCCTCTACCATTAAATCTTGTAGGGACATCGGTGCAATCCTCGGGAGATTGCCCATGCCGCTTTCTAGAATCTACTGTTCGACAGGAACTCGTGGACGCAGCCATTTGCGGCTTGTACTTGCAATAGCGAAGTTTTAGTGTAGTTTCCGCTTTTGTTCGCCATCTGAATGCGTCCGACCTACGGTATCCTTCTCGTGACATGCAAGTTTGTAGTGGATTCCCGCATCTTTGTCCTGCGATCTGCGCCGCGATATCGATACCCGTAACATCGTAAGTTTTCCATGTTATATGCTGCATCGTGAAATGCGATTCTGCTACGCCCACCGATTCTGCGGTATTCGCTTCCGTGACATTAGAGTTTGTAGCGGACTTTCGTGTTTTTGTCCGCGATCTTTGCGCGATATTGGTTCCCATGACAGGCAAGTTTGTAGCGGGTTCTCTTATGTTTATTGCACCATGAAACTTGAACCTGCTGCGTCCGTGGTCTGCGTGCGTCCATTCCCCTGAGATGCGAGTTCTCGGTAGGTTTCTGCGTGTCCTTTGCACCGTGAAACTCAAAAATGCTGCATCCGCAACCTGTGCTGTCCTTTCCCATGACATAGGAGTTCTTAGTTAATTCCTCACGTGTCTATCGCATCATGAAACACGAATTCTTCGTGTCCGCAATCTGCGGTATCAGTTCCCGCGTCACATTGTTTGTAGCAGGTGCCCGGTGTTTATCATTAATTTTTCAAAAGTTTTGCTGTGGCATCCCCACAGGTAGCCCACCCAATGTTTTTCACCATCTATCTCTTCATTTCCGGTGGGCATTCTTATGAAATTTTACGGTAGATTATTATATTAACTCTGCGATGTGGCTGCTGCCATTTTGCCGATTGTGATGCAGCTAGTGCTCTTCTGGCAATCCCTACCAATTAGAAATTTTCTATTGTCCTGGGAAACCTACTCAGCATGACTCTTCCCCTCGTCGTGGTGCCTGGAGCGCATTTCTGACTGCTGCGTTCACCGCGTCCTCCGAAGCGGTTCCTTAGTTTTCGCTGATGACGTCATAAAAGTGTCACGCCATTGCCTGTTGCGATCTCGGCGGTGGCATGGCATCGAGGCGGATGCTGCGACGCCCATTCCGCCATAGTTCGCACAGCAGACAGACAATCAATGGGGATCAAAGCAGACGCGAGACGGGACGCCACGATAACGGCAACCCTCGCAACCGCTCGCCCTTTGCCGGCATTTCTACGACTAACCGTCCGGATTGCAACATCCGACAGCACAACACATCAGCTGCTGCGACGCCATTTGTTGCCACATTGGAACCGCTTTCGATGCATGGGCGGGATGGTACAAAAACGCACCAGTCGGAGATTCGTTTTGGGGCCCGCAGTTCCTTTGAAAAGCATTTCACGTTTTGACGTCGGGTGGCACATCATTCAGGGCGAGACGAAATACCTCCGCGGTCTTTGTCTCGCGCTTCGTTATTGTAGGCTTCCTATATTGTGCTTGCTCTCTCGGTGGCATGGAGAAGGGGCTGACGGGATGCTTCTGCTGCGTTTCAGCTGGGCACGCTGGGCGCGGGCAACCACTATGCGGAGATCCAGGTGGTGGAGGAGATCTTCGACAAGCACAACGCCTACAAGATGGGCATCGAGCGCTGCGGACAGGTGTGCGTGATGATCCACAGCGGCAGCCGGGGCTTCGGGCACCAGGTGGCCACCGGTGAGGGAAGCTTCCGAGACCGGCCGTTACGATTCTCATGCGTGGGATTGGCCACAGTCACCGCCTGCAGCTACACAGTCAAGGCCCCTATGCACATTTGCTCTTGAATGCGGTGCGTTCCGCAGCAGCAAGCAGACGCGTTGCGTTGCAAAGAGCTTGCACCAAGTTTGTACACACAGTTGCATTGACATGCAGTCAACCACAGTCAAGAGCCAATAAGAATGCGCTATTGTTGCTAGCAGTTCACCAACAGTAAGCGAAATCCACGGCAACATGGCGGCAAATGGTGATGGCGTCGATGTGTTTGATCTTGGGACTATCCCGCTGGCTTCTGCGACATTCTATCAAACTTCAACCCTTGCCGCCTTGGAAGAAGCAGGTCCCACTGCTCCCCAAAACGAAAATACAAGTTTTTTGAGCGATGAACCAGATATCGCTCGTTAAGTGGTGCGTGCGAACCTGTGACCCTCCTCTCCTTTCATGGCTTCTGCTTGGTCGAACGCACTGCAATGCTTTGGAAAGTTGAGCAAGTCTCTACTTTCTTGTGTCGCGCTACCGAGCGTTGCGGGATGGCGCGCGTCGTGCCGCAAGCGACCGCTCCTGGTCTCAAGGGCGCTGCAACATGTACAGACGCAAATGTGTGCATGGTCCCTCATTCAAACACACGCGCTCACATACACTCGGGACAAAGGACGCAAGAATTGTGGTTTGTTGCAAACCTGGCAAAATCGGATGTGTTACATGGGGCACTAAACCACTTTTTGTGATAGTCTTTATGTGGTCATAACTCAGTCTATGGGCTCTAAGCATCCTAAAAGCAATCTTTAGATATATGCGTGACCAATTTTTCTCTTAAAATCAGTATCAAAGATTGATGACCTCAGAACTATCGCTGAAACCAGAGAGCACATCGGACGAGGAGAAGGGCTTCTCCTCGTCGGACAGTGCCCTCTGGTTTCAGCGTATAGTTCCGAGGTAATCAATCATTAATACTACTTTAATCGGGGAGTTGGCTACGCATAAATGGAATGTTTGGTTTTTTAGGATGCTTAGAGCCCATAGACTGAGTTATGACCATAAAGCTCAAAGAAAGTGGTGCAGTGCCCCATTTAACACGTCCGATTGCACCAGGTTTGCAGCCGACCATAATACTTGCATCTTTGCTCTGACACTATTCAGTTCACTGTGAAAACTCGTGCTTTTCTGGGGCTTTTCGTTGAGCAGTTAGTACACAAGCTCCCTACAAAACCTAAGCATGCCAAGTATAGTAAGATAGAAAAGTGCCCCATACACACATCTGTGCGAACAAAGCTTATTGGCAAGTGGAGTCCGCAGAAAAATCTAAAAATCATATTCTTTTGGAGATAACTTTTTTATACTGTTTCTACTAATACACTGTTCAGAGTAATATTCTTTTGTTTTCTTTCACTCACCTGGTTACGACTTTTGCAAGCAGAGATTATTCAGACAAAATGAGAAGACTAGAAATGAACCTCTAAGATGGGACTCTCCCAGCCAAGACTAGACGTCTGATCACCCTATGTTTGAGTGAGTGAACGAGGGTGTCGTGCACACATGCATGCATGCAAAGGTTGTTTGGTTGTAACGGTTGTTTTTGGGACTCCAGTGAAGTAGTCATTGGCAGCTGAGAGCATGTGTGAATGGTGGGAACCCTGTTCATTTCATATCGTGAAATTTGGTGCTTGTGAGATATTTCTAAAAACCTACATTTCGCGAAATTCGCAAACTATACAGCCCGCAAAGATAAAGTCGTTTGCAGTGTGCCACTTCAGTAACAAATACATAGCATATCACTCCCAATCATGCAGTTTCGTGCCCACCAACT
>JAZHYW010051937.1:0-10799 GCA_037355805.1 Ixodes ricinus
ATACGCCAACTTTTCTAGATTTGTTAAAGTTTTTGTTCTCCAAACTAAATTACAATAATTTAAGTGAGAATAAAATAAAGAATTACATGTTAATAATTTAACGCTTGTTGGTAAGAAATAACGATGACGATTTAACATGCCAAACAATTTGGGATAGCTTTAGAATAAAATAGATTTTATGACTTTCCTACGACATATTTTCAGAGAAGGTGACACCTAAGAGTTAAAACAATTCAAAATCTGTTGAATTTGGTTGTATTCAAAACTATGTCCTTGGCAATGGTAACGAGTTTATTTTAGGACGAAAAAGCATGGCTTTTGTTTTATTCACATTTATTTCTAATGTGTTGTAATGACTCCAGATTTGTAAACTAGACAGTGCCAGATTTGCCATATCGAATTACAGATCAGTATTATCTGCAGGAAACAGAATGCTTGTGTCATCAGCCTAGTTTACAAATTTGGCGCTTGCATTAAAGGGACACTGACAGGGTGTTTATGCTCGCCGAGGTTTTTAGTTGTACATGACATATGAGAGCCCAACTACCCAGGACACAATTTGCGACTCGAAATTCGGTTTCTTTCCACCCGAAAACCACCGATCAAAAACGGGCCGGTTCGAGTCTCACTCACTCTCTTTTCCGTGGTCACGGTACGTTTTCTAAGGTTTCGAGTCGACCACCAAATTTAATCAAAGTCGTTGGTCACTGAAGGCACACACTCAATATTAAAAATAGAAAAAAATATGAAACCCATTTTTGTGGCTTCTAAAAAGCTGCAAATACGTTGATTGAAAGAAAAAAAAATGTTCCACAGAGAACCGGAAGCATTCTGTGCTTGCGTCGTTTCGTGTGTCGTGGGACTCGCGGGGACGACGATGGCAGCGGACGACGGGCGTGGGACCTCTACTTCAGAACCTTCGTTCGCGGTACCGGCGAATTCTGTCTGCCTTTAAAAGAGAAATTTGGGGCTCACCAAAAGAATTGGCATTCATCCCGTACGACACGCCCGACCACCAAGCCGTTTTGCACGAAGACTTCGCCGAGCCGTCGCTCCCGTTACTCCCTTCTTGTGGCTGAAGACATTGCTCGCGCAAACGTCAAGCACAACTTGCCTACTTCGAGTTGAATATGCACGCGGACGATTTCTTTACTACCTGCGAATGTCGCCAATGCGTGGTGTTTCCCGACTTCGACCCGGCAGTGCTTTTGCTGGAGGAAAATCGGCAGCAAACCTTTTCAACTTACAGTTTACGAGCTCGAATATTACTAAGGGAAGAGATCCACCAGTAAAGGGATTACCCAATAGCTCAGAGATTCTATCGCCGGCGCTCGCAGTGTGCGGACGGTAGGATGGCAGGCTCCGATGGAGCAGTGATAACGGCCCCCGCTGGCCGCGGTTTTTCTGCAAGCAATGACTATAAGATAATTCTGCCCCCTCTGCCTTCTGAAGCAGTCACACTCAACTCTTTATTACTGCATTGCGACGTTACCGGCAGGCCATACCGGATTGACGATTTCCGAGAAGCCTTCGAACGACTGGAACTTCTGGGCGACGTGGCGTCATTCGGCGCCTACCAGATGAATCATGTGTGGCTAGCCACCTTCCATTCGACGACAGCAAAGGACCGCCTCCTCGCGTCGCAGGAACTGCTCATCAAAGGCAAGCGGTGCATCCTGATTGACCCGAAAAATTCGGAGATTCGCCTGAAGATTCACTGGGTCCCTTACCATGTATCCGACGACACGGTTCGCCGAGCCCTGGAGAAGTACGGCAAAGTGCATGAGGTAGCCCGCGAGATGTGGCGGGCCCAAGGATTCCAAGGCGTGCAGTCTACGACTAGGCTAGTCCGGATAACGCTGAAGGAGGGCGTCACCAAAGAGCGCATCCCTCACCAGCTCCGCTTCTTCGGCGGCACAGCCCTCGTCTCGGTGCCCGGCCGTGCCCCGCTATGCCTCCGATGCGAGCAGACGGGGCACATCAGGAGAGACTGCCGCATTCCTCGCTGTGAGGACTGTCACCGGTTCGGCCACACCAAGGCGGACTGCGTCAGATCGTACGCAGCGGCCACGGCCGGCCCGCGTTTCGTCGAGAACTCCGACCTGGTGATGGATGAAGGAGAGGCGGAACAAGCTGCCAGCGCGGACACCCATGAGAGCACCGTGCCTGGGACTTCGAGGGTCGGTGGACTGCCTGAAGCCGCCGCCGGGACCCCGTCTCCGGAAGTCGAGCGCCCTTTGGACGCTCCTTCGGAGACGTCCCAGCAAAGGGACAAGGCGAGGCTCGCAACCGAGACCGAGGCCACGGAGGAGCCGACCCTTGACGTGGCAATGCAGCACAGGGCGGCACAGAACTATGTGACACCGCTCGACTCAGCCCAGGACGCTGAAGCGATGGAGGTGGCAACTACTCCAAGCAAGCGACACCTCGAACAAGAGAACTGTGCCGAGGAAGAGCTTGTCGGTGAACCGGTCCAACAACGCTGGAAAGCCGACTCGACGAAGCCCGGACGGCTAAGGCCGCTCAAGTCACGGACACCTTCGGACAACCGAGATGAAAAGGCCTCTTAGCAGGCCAACTGCCCGAACTTTTCTCAGCGTCAAAAAGGGTCGCACCACAAACGTTACGGTATGCGCGGTTTTCTCGTTCCCCTCTCTGGCTCGTAGTCTCGTGTGGGCGGGTTTCGGGGTCGGGTTACCTATATGCTCACGATGGGACAGTTAAAATTTGTAACATTTAACTGCGTGAGTCTGATACATCGTAAACGAAAACAATGGGTCTTAAATGAGCTGCTGAAGCAAAATGCAGATATTGTGTTCTTGCAAGAAACGAAGCTTGCCTGCAGCTCACAGGTGCAAGAATTGGTTTGCTTTCTGGAGCGACATTTCAGCTTATTTCATTCAAACGCTATCGCGCACAGCGGAGGGGCGGCTATTCTTATCCGTAAAAAAAGTGCTTTCAGTATCCTACCAGAGTGGGAAAGTGATAAGAACGGCCGGATCTGCGCAGTCGAACTGCTGTTTCATCGCAAACTGTTCAAAGTAGTCTGTGTTCACGCCCCCAATTCGCCCGTCGACCGTAAATCTTTTTTCATTAGTCTGCGGCAATACTTAGACACGCCGGCCAACACGATTCTAGCGGGTGATTTTAACTGTGTCTTAAATGCAGGAGACTGTTCAAACGGGTATAAAACCGACTCCAGCCTTGGAGAGCTAAGGAAACTCTTACGGGACTTTGACCTTCAGGACGTAACGGAGATGGTGACGGCGCCGACCCCCGGCTATACCCATTGGCAGGGAAATTGCCATTCGCGACTTGATCGAGTGTACGCGACAAGTGAATGTCTGACGAATGCCGAAGCATACGCGGTCACCCCCGTTGCATTTTCTGATCACGCATTGGTATCGGTTCGGCTGGGTAAAACTAGACCCAAAGCAAAAAAAGACTCCGGGTGGAGTACATGGAAAATGAATGAGAGTTTGCTAGAAGATGAGCCACTTGTTGAAAAAATTAAGGAAGTTATTCGTGAAACAAACAAAGTTGGCGTAATAGACGCAGTTAGTTGGGAACTTTTTAAAGAAGAAGCAAAATTAATTATCTTTAGGTACAGCCAAGATAAAGCTGCACGCACGCGAGCAGAGAAGCGCGCATTAGAAGAGACCCTTTCCATTTTGATTCGCGAAGAAAACTTAAGTCCTGGCCAGTTCACCAGTGATATTCGTGAGTGCAAGGCGAAACTGTTTACGATTCTGGAGAAGGATTATCAAGGTGCAATGGTCCGATGTCGGCTGCATTCCTTGCATCAAGAGGAAGAGCCGGTAAAAATTTTCAAAACCAAAGAACGTAACCACATTCGTAACAATAAAATAACATCACTACAAACCGGGGACAAGATCGTTTCAGAGCAGAGCGATATTGAAAAGAAACTTGTGGACACGTTCTCGGAGCTGCTAAGTGAGCGTAAACATGCCGACGAAACAACTTTAGAGAAGTTTCTTCAAGTAATGCCTGAAATTCCTCGTGACATCTCGGAAAAAATAAACGGGGAAATTACAGATGCGGAAATAGGAGCCGCGATTAAAGAACTGAAAGCTGGAAAGTCTCCGGGAGTAGACGGACTGGGGTCAGCTTTTTATAAGAAGTTTTCAAGCCTCTTAACTCCGATGCTTCGCAGCGTATACGAAGACATTCTAAAAAGAAACTTGCTGCCTCCATCGATGCGTCAAGCACTGACCGTTCTTATTCCGAAAAAACACGCGGCCTCCGGCGTTACAAATGCAGACAACCTTAGGCCAATCAGCTTACTCACGACAGATTATAAGATTCTGGCGAAAATTCTGACTAAACGCCTTGATCATGGTTTAGGTATTATTGTAGGAGACCATCAGTCTTATGGGTTCAAAGGCAGATCCATTACATCGAACGCGCATACAATGAGAATTATCTGTGAGACAGCGGAGGCGCAGCAACACCCCTTAGCAGTCCTCCAAGTAGACCTAAGCAAAGCTTTTGACAGGGTGTCACACTCTTATCTCTTCGCTCTGCTCGAACGCTGCCGCCTAGGAGATCGACTAACTAGATACATTAAAATATGCTATAAAGACATAACCACTCGATTATTAGTTAACGGGCATAAGTCTGCCTCTATCCGGGTAAAATCCTCAGTCAGACAAGGGTGCCCAATGTCACCGCTATTGTTTGCATTATACTTAGAGCCCCTCTGTAAAACAATCACAGCCGATGCGCATATCCAGGGCGCGAATCTAGGCGAGCTACCAACGAAGATACTTGCTTATGCAGACGACGTCGCCATTATATGCACTTCTAAACGAGAGTTGGAGTTCGCTGTGAAGCATATAAATGAGTTCTGTAGCATATCAGGGGCAATAATGAACACCTCAAAATCAGTTGGGTCTTGGCTAGGCCCATGGGCCACAACACCTAAGTGTTATATGGGCATGAACTGGTCTTGCTCAGTCACTAATTACCTCGGGGTTGGGCTTGAAACTGAACAGATAAGTACGGGCCGGGACGGAATCCATTTAAAAAGCGTACAGGGGAAAATGAGCCAATGGTACGGACGACACCTCTCTTTGTTCAATAGATCTTTTGTTTGCAATTCTGTCTTTTTTTCTAGCGTATGGTACGCCGCACAAATCGTGCCTGCTCGTTCATCAGACATTCACAAATTTCACAGACTTTGTGCCACCTTCATTTGGCAATCATTGTTTGAACGTACGCGCAGAACTAATTTGTTTCTGAGTCTTTCCAAGGGAGGGCTGGGGCTCGTTAATTTAGAGTTGAAATTGAAAGTACAACGGTTTTTGTTTTTCCGGGACCAAGTGAATCCGGAGACGGTACAGTCCTTTAAACGTTTAGGAGGGCGGTACCTGGCAGCCTGGCAAGTGAGTACGGTGGAGGCTTCTCCGAGAGCTCCTGTACTTAGATTTTACAAGGAGATCGAAGACGCGATCAATTTCTTCCAAAGCCGGTTTTCCTGGGACTACCTCATGCAGGTGAAAAGGAAAACCCTTTACTGGGATACCATCGATCTGGCTATACCGCCTCCGTTGTATCGCCCCCCACATGGATCCCCAGGAGTATCGCCGGTATTCAAACGTTTGCGGAAATATCCCGCACAAACAAGCACCAAGGATTTTTTCGTTAAATTCCATATGGAAGCTCTACCCGTAAAGACATGGCTTGAAGGCAAAGGGTTCTCTGTGCCATGGAACACTAATTGTGCACTGTGTCCCTTCCCGGAAACTTTACAACATGTGTTCATGTACTGTACAAACGCTGAGATATTTTGGTCGGAGCTCGGCCACGCGTTCAACATAGACACACGGCCGGACTGGAATACTATGAAGTTTCTTGAAATCCAAGCTGGCGATAACAAAAAATGTGTCGAAGTGCTTTTTCTACTCGGGTTGCACGCGATCTGGAAGTCTCGAGTGGACCATTTAATGGTGGCTGAGAAGGGCAAACCCGCTTGGAACCACTTTGTGGACGGCTTTGCTTACACCAGCAGCGTGCTGGAGCACACTGAAATGTCTGACTTTGCGCAGTGGCCCGCAATGAAATCCTGTTTAAAAATGTACATGGCGAAAAGAGCCAAGAACATAAATAGGCACTGTATAATTTGTAAATGACCATTACCCCTTAATCAAGCGTGCTGCGTCATGCTAGTGACATGGTAGAAAAGTGGTGTGCATATATGCTTGTTCCTTCTGCTGCTGCCAAGTTGGCGGCTTTTATTTTGTAAATAAACACGTTTTATACAAAAAAAAAAAAAGAAAGGATCGGTGGCCGAGTGGGCTAACGCGTCTCCAGCTCGGAGCGTGGAGCGAAAGCTCGCGCTGCGGAACCGTCCTGGGTTCGAATCCCCACGCCCCGCCCGTTTCGATCTGGATGAGTTTCGTACCGGCACGCGTTCGCTGTGATCACTACTGCGTGGTGCACGTTAAAGACCCCAGGTTAGCGGCTGTACCGCACTGGCTAAATTTCTCATCTACAGATAAGAGACCGGTCACCCGTGAAAGCGCACTGTTTAAATACAAGCAACACAATTTAAAAAAACAACAACTAGAACTTGCGTTTGAGACATGTTGTTTTGTCCGGTATATATGGTTCCCGTCTCTCTGGTTTTTATGAAAGTTCTTCATCAGCTCGCGTGTGTTTTTTTATCCCATCTTCGATACTTTTGGAGGTATTAAAGATACCTGTAACCGTAAATATTTTCCTTTCAACTTTCTAAAAGTGCTCTTAGCTTCTACAAGTTTCCCAGCAAGGAATTCTCAAAACAAGTCTCCGACAGCAGAATGGTATACCCAATATTGGTGGATTAAGAATATAAATACTTTATAGTTCGGCGATTCTAACCCAATATTGAACAGTACAAAAGACCCGTTCTCGTAAAGGCAGAAACTTTTGTCGTTGTGAAAATTTGGAAGCAATCGGAGAAGGAATGGTTACTTTTTCTCCGTAACAGCCAATTACTCTCCTTCACGAGTAATCGAGTAACCTGATTGGATACTTTTTCACCGAGACTAATCGTAAATGTAATCAATGACTTTTCTTTTCATGTAACATGTGCAATTTTGACCCGAAAAAACCGCTGGCATACACGATATGGGGGCGGGGGGGGGGGCGAGTTTCGAGGGATTATACGGTTTCAACTGAGGCTAATTAGTTTACTTATCCCTAAGATTACGGTACGCGCGCGCTATACAAGCCTCGCAGAGAATGGACAGAACTTAACCCGCCACCTTTTTCATAATCCGAGAATTAATTACTTGCTCGAGCAAGTTTCGTGGCATACAATCAGAAAACAATTGCACGCACAGCTAATTAGGGACTTGCGGATGGCAGACTCAGGCTAGAGCGAACAATAGCTTTTTTGATCGTCCGATACGCCCTGCATTGTCAATTGCTAAAAGTCGTGCTCCACAAATAGATTTGGCGAGATTATTTTGTTTCTTTTCGCATAGTCGAAGAACCCTCCGCACGATGTTTTTTTTTTTCTTTTCACTTATAGAAAGCTAATTTACAGGATATCAGCTGGGTTGAAATGCATGCGATTAGAAGTGGCAGCTATGGCAGAAGTTGCCTCAAAAGTTATGATTTCCTTAACCATGTTTAAAGATGCGCACGAAAAGACAGAGGACATAGAAGAAAACACGTAGTCAACAGACAAGCGCTTGTCTGATGTCTACCTGCTTCTCTTCTCTGTTCTCGTATTTTTGTACGCATGCTTAATTATGTTTAATCAGTACCAGCTAGCCCAACTGCCCACCTCATTAACACAGGAGTATATGGTAATTTCATACCCGAAGAATGATAAAGACACGGAGTCAACACAAAAATGAATCAACAGCTAGTAGAACGCTCACACGTTTTAACAAGTTCTAATTTCTGTTGTGTGGGTAATCCCACCAGGGTGTCGAACCGGAACCGAACCGAACCGAAAAGCCGGAACAGAACCGTTATTTTTAGCCGAACCGGAACTGAACCGAACCGAAATCTCCGCCGCCATCTTGGAACTGAACCGGAACCGAACCGAAAAAAATATAACGGTAACCGGTTCAAAACGGTTCAAAGGTAATTTTTTTTGTTCGTATCACAAAATGAACATATGGGAATAAAAAATTGGCGGCTGTATTTGTATCTATTGATCAAATCGTCATATACAGTATTGCAATGTATGTAAATTGCGGGTTTTCGTGGCGCTTTTTGTATTGGCACTATGATTAACCATGTGTCACGTGACGTCATGGTATCAATACATGTTGTCAAGTGATGTCACATGACCTCGTGACGTCGCGTGACTCACCGCGTAAGCTCGATTTAATTTGAGGAGAGTCACTAGATGTATTAACCTTGTTGACAGCGTGACGTAACATGACATCACGGTTCTGTACCGAGTCACGTGACACCGTGACGTATCGATTTTCATAACCTTTAGTCGAGTACTCGGGATTCACGACAATCATCATCATCAAACATTCGAGTGACGGCTCATGTCAATTAAATATGATAATAGCCCAACTCTGATAATATCTGAAGCTCAGCCCCACTTTTGCTCAAACCTAGCCGCCTAGGGCATGACTATGATGAACACTGACGGTATATAATTGGCGTCAGATCACGTGGCCACTTGTTCAAATGGCGAGTTGAGGAAGGAATCGACAGCTGTCTCTTTCCTTTATTTCTTCTGCATCTGCTATTACGCGGAGGGGAAACTAGTGGGTGTTTCGCAAGCTATCAACGTCAGGGGTTACCTTAACAGTTTTTATTGAAGGCAGAAAAAATGTTTCAGGACCAATTTTACATTGTTAAGGCACCAAAATTTTCGTTGTTGCTGAACTGCATCCGAAGATGTCCTCGAGAATAGAAGTATTGAAATGACTAAATGCGACTTATTAATATGACGTTACATAGAGCTACATGTGTGTACGTAAGGAATACATAAAAAAAGATTTCGAGTGATCTCAGAGGGACAGCCGAACGTTGGCAGTCGCTTAAGTCTGCACGAGCGTCGTTCTCAAGTTATTGCCCAAGTTTCGACCCCTTCTGTATTTTGCAAAGGACTTACAAAGATTTCCATACATCAATAAATACTACTCAGGATCACCCAAACGTTAATAACTGATTGAACTTGGCTTTGTTCTTTTTTCTATGCAGTGGCAGTCGCCAAAAAATTAGAAAATATGAGCATCAGCTATTCCCTCAACTCGAAGCCAGAAGCAGCCACGTGGCCTGGTGCCTAACTGCCGCCAATTAACGTTAAAAGAATTCGGCTATTCTCATCACCGCAGTGGCTGGACACTGAGCCACTACCCGAATGTCCGCAGAGGCATTGATTGTTACGAGCCGATGTACGGTGCCCGCGCGGTTCTCTGTCCGATTCATGAGCCGCGCTCGACTGTCGTTAGGCGGGTGGTTTGATCCCACAATTACGACGCAATCTTTGCGAAGGCAAGACTAAAAGAAATAGTCTCATTTTATTCTCGCAATTTCACCGCGACAAAGAAGCGTCTGAATCAGTGGCGGCCTGTGCGAGCATACTGGGCCAGACTGGGACCAGTACGCCTCTGAAAAGTCATGAACATTTCAACCCGATATCGTTTTAGAGCCCTTCAAACTTCACGGGGTGCACAAAATAAAAGCAATGAGAGTTGCTATTAACAAGTGACAAATAAAATTGTCGAATTAGCACACACAAACGGAGGAGGCAATTCCTCAGGAATACTTTGAGCCTTTCCACTCTGGTGAAGAGAGGAAGACCAGCGAAGCTGTATCATGGTGGGAATGAAGTAATGGCCGGCCGCAAGTCGGCAAGCCAGAGTGGAACGACTGGAGTGGTTAGGCCATCTATGAGCGGCGGCGGCGACAGAGGAGCCGGCCATCCGGTTGTCTGGTTGCCGTCGTCACTTATAGATGGTGGTAGCTAATCCAAAGTTTAGTGTCATCATTTGTTTGCTGACGGACGCGATACTGGGCAAACTAGCCGCTTAACAGCTCCGCTGTAAAAGAGTGTGTGTGTGTGTTGCCGGGGGAGAGGGGGTTAGTTTTAAAACATACTGTGTTGTAAAGGTTCCTCTTCTCCACATTCGGCGCAGACCAAAGCGTTGCCTGGGAAACTACTTTGTTTGCAAAAGCACTCTTTCCAAAAAGCATGTTTTTGCCGTGCCAGGCTCGCGCCGTTCCTTACGACGTGCACTAGGAATAATAATATGCCTTTCAAATACTTGCCTTTCACTGCTTGAACCTCCGCAGCATACATTTTGCCCCATCGAATTCCGATTTTCAGCAAGGACAAATCACCAGGCCACCAGCCTATAGTGTGATGACGTCACGTGCATACCATGTTAAACAGTTCAGCTTTCTTGTGAAATGTGATGTTCGTAACACTAGCAATAGATATCCTAATTGCAAAGTTGTGCGAGTATTTATAGCAGTCTCACTTGATGATATATGGCAGCCTTGAGAAATGTTGGACGCACATAGTGTTGTAATGTGAGGGCCCAAAACAAGTGCAGGTAAAAGCGAATATAACATTAGCCTCCTGAGGCATAGTTATCGAGTTTCAAGCCAAGCTGATAGAGAATGCTTGATTTATACTAAGATTTTAGGAATCTTCGTCTGTCCTTCGCGCTATTTATGTAAAATTATGAATTTCATTGCGTGCATCTTTACGCATCTCTTTTTGCAATGAGGCGCTTTGTAAGGGATTATTTCGAAAAATAACATTTATTATTTCTCTCTTTTGAACATTTCGTGCCTTTGACATGCAATCT
>JAZHYW010051938.1:0-144271 GCA_037355805.1 Ixodes ricinus
TATGATAGGGTAGATTTTTGTTTGAAAACTAGTTCATACAAGAAGATCGACACAGAGTGCGTGTATATTATGCATTGCAATGAAGAATCGTTTGATCGATTTGTGTATTGGTTGCAGGAAAAAGTCCCATTACGGCCATGAAAGATGACGGCCTTCGCACCTTTTTTGAAACGCGATTGTGTCGCGTTCACGCTCGCTAAAAATGTGTGCTATAGATCAACCTTGTAGGTGATGTATACCTTATGCGGAATACGTTTCTGTTGTGCGAAAATCTAACTCAGTGAGCGCCGCAAAGCAATGACGGTCCTGCGTGTTTGGAGGTCCCAATCTATTCACGCGGACACTTCATTTGACAGACATGTTCGTCGCCGTTGGGGCTTCGTTGTTCAACCAGCTACGAGATCCCCTCTTTGAAATTTCGCCTCTATCCAAGAGAGATCAGACAGAAAAAATAAAGATGATGAACCTTACGCAGTCAGCACAAATCTGAAGTGTGTCTGTGCGACGTGGAGCGAGATGTCCCGAGACGCTCTCGCCGCGCCGGATTGACTGGGATGGCTTCTAGTATCGGCTGCGGTCCATCTTAAGGTGAAACGGAGTTCAGCCTGGGGTCTTTGCGTGCACCACGCAGTAGTGATTGCACCAACGCACACCTATGCTAGTTTTTCGTACAGCGTGACGCCAGTTAGCACTCATGCTGCACTGGCGACATCGGCAATATAACGCGAAAGACATTTTACCCTCTGGATGACTGACAAACATTACACTGTTCAAATCATCCACGCAACCCTTCCTGCCAGCTGAGCTCGTGCTACGTATACGCGCCTCGTTCACAAGTCCCAAGCCAGTTAGTCTAAAATCAAGAAACTGCCTGTGTCCCCGAGCCGTACGGCGCGCACAACTCTGGGAAATTGCCCCGGTATAGTAAAGCATTACGCACGAAGAGATGGCGTTGATCACCAGCCGATTGAAATGGAAAACGCACAACGCCGTGACACAGTCAGCCATTCAGGATCCCAAAACTTGTCGCACCCGAGGTTACTGTATCCTCTTCTCCCATTTCCCTCTTTTTTGTTGCTTTGTTTTTATTTGCAGGATCGCACACCGTTGCACTGCAATGACCATCACGCTCCACCTTGCCACCTGAAATTCTTCGCTGTTTTGCCTTTCTTGGTTCCTTTGCCTCCTCTTCTAGTTCCGACTTTCTTCCAAGCCCTTCCTTCCTGTGCCTGATGATCGGACAGGGAGTCAAAAGGTACATCGAGCCACAGGGTTCAACAATGGATCTCTTGACGCGCTAGACCTCCTGAGTCGTCAAACACGGGTCAAGAGATCCAATGTGGGTTAAGAAGTCCAACTCCTCAAGAGATCCAACTTGTCAAAAGATCCATGGCGAGTCAAGAGGTCCAAACGCGTCAAGAGGTCCAACGAGTCAGGAGGTCCAATAATGGATCTTTTGACGCGCTGCATTTTTTGACTGGTTGTACCTCTTGACTCGGAATCTACAACCCACATTGCGATTCAACCCATCGAGCGCCCGCTCAAGCGCTCAAGTGCTGACCACCAGACACATCACTCCCGCGAAATAAAGCAACAACAACAACAACAACATGGTTCGCTGTTCTTTTTTTTAGACGATTATTGCAGTATTATCTTCCCTCTCCTCAAAAAAAATAAGATTTTTCGACTACTCTTACTTGCTTCTATTATCTACAAAAACATACACATTTTGTAATAACAGTGTTTGCAATCCTAACGAAATGTCGCGTTTTCATTGGTCGAATGCCGTCCTGGATGCCGGAAGAATGCTCCTGCCATAGCCGGAGATCATTTCGATCTTTGATTGCCTTTTTACTAGGAAAATGAGCCGCGCATTTTTTTTTAATTTGTGGATTTCTAGGACGTTTAGAGTCCGCAGAGTGAGTTGTCGCCACCTCCTCAAGGCAGCTGAGACGTCAGACAATGCCACACGCACGTGAGCTCAAGGTCTCGGCTTTTGAAGTGTTTTTCCGCAGAATGAGCACACGCGCTAAAGAACGCACCTCTCAAAGCCAGGAGCGCTGGCTAGCACGCGCTTGTAGATTTGGCTGCAGTTTCCGCTTGAGGGTGAATAGTGTATAGGTATTTGGCATTTTCAACTCATTTGAGTGGAACGCGTGAGCATTTATTGCAATTCTGCGGGTGCATCTTGTAATGGTAATTCAGTTAGGATTTGCTATCTTGTCTCTCTGAAGCATAAAACTTGTGTTTTAAGAACGTTTACAACAATTTCATTTTTTTCGGTATCCTTCTGATAATTAGAAATATCATCTTGTATCGTCTTTACAGCTTCTTCGGAATGTTTGTGTGCATATACACTTACCGTATCGTCTACAAATTGAAAGAGTTCACTCTTTTAATTTAACTTGGGCTATCTCGTTAAACTACAAGTTCAAAAAGTAGTGAATCGAGTACTGTACCTTGCGGTACTCCTAGCTTGACGTTGATTTCTCTGCTATATTTTGAGCCTAGCCGTACTATCTGATACCGGCCATTAAAATGATTCTGGAATACGCCATGCATCTTTCCCCGAATACCAAAACTGTGTAATCTATCTAGTAATAGTATGGTTTATTGTTTCAAATGCCCTAAGAAAGTCTATGAATAAAGCTAGAACATATATACTGCTATCCATATTAATAAATTTTTTCCTTACATAGTTCATCACGGACAGCACTCATACTGGTGTATAATTAAAGCATTTTTTTCTCGTCTGTTTTGTATATTCGCTTAACAATGAATGTTTTCTGTTCGAATACTGCCACTATAAAATATACAGTTATATGATTGTTGCATTGCAGGTTTTAATTATTTAACATGGCATTTAATATATCTAGCTCTTATATGGTCCAACCATACTGCTTTATTAGTCTTTAGATGTTTAACAATCAATCAGATCACCTGTCATTCAATCCGGGGAACAATATTGAATTACTACTTCCTGTTTGATTGCTTTTTTTCTATTTACTTGCAGCAAGGGGTTTTGATCGATTGTACATATTTCATATTGAAGCCATTTGCTAGTACTTCGAAGTCTTGTTTTGGTCCAAAGTTTGTTTGGATTGTGCCCTCAATGTTTTTTTTCTTTCTTCGTCCTAACGGTTGGTTTACTTAACTCCAGCACTGTGTAGTATTCCTTGTCTCAAAGAGCGTAGTCCAATAAAAGTTTCTTTTTGTGGGTCTTATCAACTTAATTCTTAATTTTCTGTGTTTTTTTATTCAACTTGTCGTTATTAAAAAACCGCTTAAATAATTGCCATGCTTTCGACGTTTTTTCATAAATCAAGTCATTCGTTTCTTTAGTCACCCACTGGTTTTCTTGTTTACGTCGTTTTTTGGTTTTTTTTTGCTGCATATTTGTGTTGATTTTGCAGAAATATCTTTGATTATGTTGACAAAAGCATCGTTTAACTTTTTTGTTTTTGTTTTGTTTATTACCAACTTTGTTCCAGTCTATTCCTTCGATATATCGGTCCACTTCGAGCAATCCATCGTAATTAGACATGGAGTATAGTGATGTCTAGATAAATTAATCGCAGTGCCTATTCTGTGGACCAGACCACAGTATGATGTTCGGCTTTATTCTGTGGACCAGACCACAGGGTAAACTGCGGCTTTATTCTGTGGACCAGACTGCAGGAGATATAGGTTCGCGGTACAGTAGGTCATGTTAACTTATGCTGAGCTTATTTTTTGTGGTTGGTCCACAAATTTGCGGGGTAGGGTAGGTCATGTTAAGTTAGGTTAGGTTAGGTTAGGTTAGGTTAGGTTACAGTATAAGCCTTATTCTGTGGTCGGTCCACGAATAAGGCTGAACATTATCCTGTGGTCGGTCCACAGAATAAAGCTGAACATTATCCTGTGGTCTGGTCCACATGAATAGAAGCTTGAACATTATCCTGTGGTCTGGTCCACAGAATAGGCACTGCGTTTTTGTTTTTTTAGCTCAGGTAAAAATTTTATTGAAAACAAAAAAACTAGGCATGACATTCTTATGACTGTCTTTATCTGAGGACACCCATGAGCTACTTTATTTGAACAGTAGCAGCATATATCACTGACATTGTTATGCATTGTGAAGGCTGTGATGTCGGGAGCAAGTTTTCAAATTAAGATATGCCCAAAAACCGTACAGGTCTAAGATTGAGACCAAGGTACGACGCATGCAGATGATTAAGTAAGCCAAGAGGCTTTATATAAAATATATATAATATATAATATAAATTTTTATATCGAAAATACCATTCAATTTTATGGAAAAAATAACCTTAGTTAAACTGATAAAAGCTTTTTATTTATAATTATACATGTCTATGGGCAGCGTCTATGGGCAGTTATGTGAATGAGCTAATCTAGTAACGTTGTAAGGAACCTACAGCACGCACGCACGCGCACGTACACGCGCGCTTTTGCACACACGCCGAAAAACGCTCACAAGACACGCGCGCACCAGTGTGTGTCCAGTACGTACCTCATCCACCAGATGGAGGGACCTCACGCTGCCCTCCCCCTCCTTCCAGACTGTCTCCTCCAGGTAGTTCTTCTACCGGCCGCCAGGCGGCGCTGCTTGACCGTCAACCTCGAAACCGAGCCAGCCCATCCAGCGCTCTGTTTGCTCCCGCCGCATCCCTCTACGCAGACTCTCAGAAGAAAGGTAAAAGAACGCGTCCGTTTGTGCGAACCTCCGCCGACGGGGCCGCTGGAAGCTCATTGTGGGTCGTTAACTGTGTCGTCGACGCTGATTGCCGAGCGAGCTTTGGAGTCCAGCTTCCGCAAATCCAGCGCCAGGCCGCCGAGGGAGCACCGCGTGCTTGGGCTCGACTCCCTGGGAGTCGCGAGGATGCGCAGGACGAGCGAGAAGCAGTGACCCAACCCGCAAGACCGACGGCCTCTGGGGAAAAGGGCTGGCTCAGCGCGAGACAGGTAACGTGCTGCTCCCGCTTCGCACTCTTTTTTCTACCCCGCGCGCGTACGCACGCGTGAATGCGTAAGCGCGGGTGTGGGAACGGAGTTGTGCGTGTGTGTGTGTGTATGTAAGGTTATGGAGCTTTCGAAACGAAGCAAACTGGTACTGTTTTAGCTTCAAGGTAGACTCCAGCTCCAGGTGAACTATTGGCTAATTCAAAGGACGCACCACTGAAGCGTTGCTCTTCAATATGAAAGAAGTTTCCTACAAAAAAAAAAGAAACTTTCTTAATTTTTTAAATCCGATATTATAAGCAAGTATCCACTATTAACTAATCAATAAGGCTTCAGAAAGTACAATCCCTTTTTTCTCAAGGAAAAATGCTTTTTAACTCATTGAGCACGCAAAAAAAAAAAAAAATCTAGAACAGTTTTATTTTTTAGAACTTACGTTACTTCAAAACTTCGCATAGAGAAAATGTTGGAACCCCCAAGTCTGGGGTCTGTAACTGCATCACGCAATGCTGATAAGTTACCGGACGCCGGCAGAATGCTAATCCAGATTGACACGGGAAGGCAATCGAGCCCCGGATCAATGGGTTCTGCAGTGCGAGTTTTCGCTTCACGTGTGTTTTAGGGAACCAGTTTGGCACATCCGATGCCATACGGTGGGGCCTACGGTACGGACTGCGCAAGTGCGAGTCTTGTGCGGTAGCGCATGCGCAGTTCGTTCCGGAGGGCCCATTGCTACCGTATCGAATGTGTGCAAAAACGGTTCCCTAAAACTCCCTACTAGCTGAAGTTCAGTTCAGCGCTTACGTCATGAGTTGAAGAAATTGTTCGCATATTTTGAAACCCGCTACTTCAAACTCAAGAAATGAATAGGATGTATGAGTTATGTACTACAACTATGAAATCGGTACGCAATTAATAACGTGCATCGAACTAAACATATAGACCTTAGGCAATGACATCGCGTGACCCAAAAGAATGGGCATATATAACGGCAAAGTGCTGGAGACATGGTGTCCGCTGTGAAATTTTTTAAACTTTAGGGTTGGACTATTTGTTCATTTGTCTTCCTCGGAAAAGCCTTCGGACTTCGTTTGGATTCGCCGGGGTCCGAACGCCGTCGGGCGTTTCATGTTCTCGCGCGGCTTACCGATCGGGTACCGTGTCACCGGTCCTCTCGCTAACACTCGACAGTCCGTCAACGAATAATTCGGCTTCGCACTCGCGACCAGTTAACGCGGTGAACGAAACTGCCCCCCTCCGAACAATGATTAGAAAAATAGCCTTTTTTTCCGATTGCTGCCAACCCACGGCTGCGATGAACAGCAACGGCGCAAGCAGACGAAAAGTGCACCCAAAAGCAGAGCCTGAAAGTTTTGACCGCACGCGTTTAGACACACACCAATCTGAAATTACACGAAAAAGGACCATTGCGTCCTCTATCACTTACAAAGCCTGGCAGCTAGACGACGGAGCCATAGAGTTGCCCGATCGCGGATATGGAGCGACACGTTCTGGTAACACAGAGCATCAAAGAGCCATATCTCCAGAAACCTGGACGTCAGCGCACAGCTTTCGCAGCGGCGAGGACCCGAAACACACTTATTCTCTCGGGAGAAGTGTGTTTCGATTCTGGTGGCAGACGCGTGAAAAGCAAACAACAAATGCTCTGGCTTGGAACACCAGATGCTGGTGTCGCCATCTCGTTGAACTTCTTCAACGATCAATCAATAATCAATCAATCAACAATCAATCAATCAATCAATCAATCAATCAATCATCAGTCAATCATTCTAATCAATCAATACCTTATTTTCTTTCACAAGAAAAGATGGCAGCTGGGACAAAAAGCTGCCACAGAGTACAGCTTGACGAGGCCCCAGCTTAATTATAAATCTAGCTAAAACTGTCACTGTCAAATTTATTTACACAAACACGCACTATACTACAAATTTTCCTTAAGTCTTCTCGTCTTGAGTCAATTTTAACATTGGTATGGAGTGGCAAAACCTCTAGTACAAACTAACAAAAAGTCTTTTGCACTTTTTTTTCTTCAAAATATTGTCGATTTTAGGATTGCCCGAAAATGCGCTAAAAAAAACCCATTAATATTTCAAGATTTTATTAAGAATCTTCTGCCGCACTCAAGGAACAACGAAAGGGCCGTACGACCTTCCTTATGTCTTCACGAGGAACCTCCAAAAGAAAACATGACACTCGTGCATTCGTGAAATTCGTGGAAATGCGTGAAATGTGCGATTTTAATTTCGAGCGCGTGTGTCCCCTTAATGAGTTAGCGCGCGGAGCTGAAATTCAATTCGTGTTTTTCATATTCAGAAGACCGCGATGTCTCAGTTCAACGAGGGCATTTCGGGGCAGGAGAAACGATAGTCATCCGGCAGGCACGTGGCCGAGGCCAAGGGATTCGAAGAGGTCGGGTCAACGTGGCTACCGAGATGGCCCACTTCGCGTTTCTTCGCACGCGTTAGACTCCCGGTATGGAAGTGAACTCCACCGACAATTAGATTAACATACCCGTCCCATTTTTTTAATTAACGACGAAATCAAAGTTCGCGAAACGCCACGCTTATATGCAATTCGGCGCAGGTGCCAGAAAGCGCCATCAGACGTGTGACAGTCAAACGCGAGTGATATCGCTTCCTGCCCACAGTCATAAATCATTGCGACGTTGGTCGGCCCCCTTGCCACGTGGCAAGCGATCGGCCACGACTTGCTGTCGCAGCATAGCCGCACGTCCGACGGCGCCCTCTTCTTCTTGCGCCGAATCGAAATAGAGATAAATAAAAAAAAGGCGCGTCTCGATTTTGATGTTGTTTTTAACGGGGAAATCGGACGCGTATTATTTGATGTTGGGTTTTGTAGAACGCTTGGAAACCGTGAGGTTGAGTTATGATCATAAATAGGCGGAATCGGAAACCACTTTAGTGTTCCTTTAAGAGAATACGATCGACTCTACTAACTCGTAAGTTGAAAACCTTTCAGTTTAATGAAGTTGTTGTAAGGAAGTAGAAGAGATAAGGTAACCGGGGAGAAAGGACTAAGTGTTTCTTGTTTTTGACAAGTACAAGTGAACTCCAGAAAGTAACCCTCGTACCCCTTTTATGAACATCGGCGAAGACCGCGGGAAACCCCGTATTGAACCGGTCATTGAATAAGCTAGAGCGTAAAACGTAAATTTCACGGAAGGAAACCTTTGATAGAAATATCATAGTACGTGTAGGCGAGTTGACGAACTTTGTAACATTTTGAAAACCCCAGACTGGTAAATTTCGAGACACCGAAAGAAATCTTTTATCTGTTAGTTTTATTGTTGTGTTCACCCGGAGGGCAACGCTCCACTCAACTGTCCTCGGAGGCTGGCTCATTCGTAGACATTACTTTGTTTTATCTCGTCTCCACTTATCGGTACTCGGACGTTTCATTTTGCAAGTATTCGGGTCGCTCGCGTGTTTCCTGGACGTCGGGGGATCCCCTGCCCGTGTCCCGTTTTCTTTAGCGTCAGTCCAGATAAACGTCTCGTTTTATGTCTGACACCGAACATATACACACAAAAAACACCAAACACGTGGGAACAATAAACACAAATGAACACACCTTGCATTAACTTCAAAAAATAAACTCCGAAAAAAACAATTAACCCTCGAAATCACCAAGCCAGGTCAGATTAAAACAACTAATAAATAAACTGCACGGTGTCTTAACACCACATTTTATCGCCTCGTATAAAGAAGCATTTTCTTTTGTGTGTGTGTTGGTGAGTGTTAAGAGGCGGGGATTATGCCGCACGTCCGGGAGCTTCCTGGCTCGTGACGACGACCATTCCTCGACGTGAAGAACCCAGGGGTCCAGTGGAGGTGGGAGAATTGGTAACGTAACGGACGGTTTAATTACATGGTTGCGATACAGTCGTCAACTCCAGAGAGAACTCCTGAGCAGACTCGCGCTTCCGCCTTATATAGGGGTCCGTTTTCTCCCTCACTCCCCGCCAGGGCAGCAAGTGCGCAGCAGCAACCCGCCGTCAAGTGCGTCGTAGCAAGGTCCGCCGCGTCGTAGCCAGCAGTGCGTCGTAGCCAAAGTTCTCCGCAGTTAGGCCAGGCCTCTCTCCCTTCCGGAGCGCACCAAGCCGCACGCACGCGCACACGTCCCGTTGACGTCACGGGCGCGTTGAGACCCTGTCTCCGCAGGCGCAGACACGTAGGCGCCGGTTCCGTACTCGTCGGGACTCGTTTCGCGTAGGCCCCGTCCAGCAGGCGACGTTCCCGGACAGATCATGACTCGTTTCCGCAGCGTTGAAACTCGGAAGAAGGTCGCCAAGGTTCCATTCTTAACAGTAGCGAAAAAGAAGGGGGGCAGATTTTTTTTTTTCATTTTGGGAAAGCTTTAAGGAGAAATTTGGCAGACAATACGCCTGAATGTCCGTTCGTTCGTTTTCTTTTCTATATTTTGGGAACACAGAATGTAGAAAGCCTATACAATAAATTGGACTCTTTTTTCAATTTATTATATTCATAGCTACGACGTAGGGATGCTCCTTATGTTGTTGCGGCGAGCTTGAAAACACCCATTTGTTTCTTGAACTCAACCAAACACTGCGGTCGTGTTCCGGTATTACTCGCATTTTAAGCAATAGCGGACGTTTCAAGTCAAGCACACACACACACGGACACTACCACGACCACGTATTGGAAAAACTTGCCGCATTAAAATACATGTTCCTTGCAAAACTCTTCCAAAACGCCTCCCTAAACTATCTCCAAAACACCCACCCAAACGCTTCGAAAAGGCAGCATCTATCATCAGACGTCAAACGCCCCTTAAAGTGCATACCGTCTGTGTGTACTTTACTATAGCTCTTAACACTTGAACACGATTGGTCATTAACGTTCCAGAGAATCCATCGCCACCGTTTAAGTCTACCCTCCGATCCAAATGCAAATGGAGCAGTTTGCTCCGAGTCACTTATTCGCGGTTAACAAAGTCAACGGCGAACTCAAGCGGAACCTCACGGATAACAATGGAATCGAAAAGGGCCTTACCGCACGCTTCGAGCTTAAACGCGCGGATCGGTCGAGCGCGTTCGGCAAGAGTAAAATACGCTTCGAGAAGAAAAGCGAAGTAAAGTACGTAACAATCGCGCATTTAAAGTTCCACTTTACTCAGGAAGCGCCGAACTTTCTTTTCGAAATTTGTTTGCACGCTCCCGCTCTCTCACAAAATTTATTCCGACGTCCTGTCACTTTTATTTCTGTTAAGTTCCGGGCAATTTCTTTCGTGTGTGTGTCTAAAGTGAGCCGAGCGCGCTCGCCGCGAATGGACGCCCCTCGGTCTGTGGCTCCATGCGAAAGCTTGGAAAATAACAAGAGTACCCGAGACAGCTGCTTTCGAGATAACGTACGTCGTAAAATAACGTCTCGTATAAACGTTTACTAGTAAAATAATATGTATTTTAGGGAGTACAAGATTGAACGCGAGTGATAAAAGTGAGTAAAAGCGTCGAAGAACGTGTTTTGTGTTTATCACCTTGTCTAGCTGGTATCTAGACTCACTATTCTCCTTCATATTGCTCAGAATTGATGTCATCTTTTCGCTTGCGGTTGCATAAAAAGGTTTTTTGAGGTTTTGATTGCTTTTCTCGACTTTTCTCATACGTGGGTGAATTTTACGTCTGCAAGATGCGGACGGAGATTGTCAAGAAAGATTCTCTTCTGAATTTAACGAAAAGTTGATTATCTTTTGGCGACGAAAAATGGTATCCTGTGGAGTATTCTCGAAAGTATGCCCTGAAGACAAATAGCGCGTTAAAGTGGACTATCTTCCAAAAAAACTATTGTAGGAAAAAAAAAGAAGAAACTCCAGGGAATAAAATATACACCACCCAACAGTCACTCGCGCACGCGATTCACCTCGGGAGCGTGGCACTCACGCCAGAGTGGCCCAGTGTTATCTTTTAATTACCACATTGTTACGCGCTGTCTTGCATGCTTTTCCAGCATGCACTCAACACTGATAATTAGATGAGTAGTGGAAAGCAAATATGGCAGTTAACCTTCCACGTTTGAAATGAAAGATGTTTTAACCATTTAGTTTCTTAATTTCCTTATTGGGTGCGTGAAAAAAATTATTGCTGAAACAACAACATTTATTCTGGTTGGGGGGGGGGCGTATTCGCGGGAGCGCGGGACATTCGGTGTTTTTGATCACCAGTAAACGGTCATACACAAGGGAAGGGTCTGTCTTCGTAACAACAGCAACAAAAACAACAACAGTAAGAAGAAGGATAATAATAATAATAGTAATAAAAATAATATGCTTATTTCAGGTTTATTTTGCACCAAGTTGTAGCCTGTGCATACTCACTTAACATTCATGCCTTACATCAATCTCGCGAAATTGCAACTGCCACAAAAACAAATGACAATAGAAAAAGAAATTTCCGACAGGCAGCAAATCCAACCACAAGATAAAAATCAATATGAATGCCTGTCATTATCGACGGAACTTGCCAGAATCTCTGGGTTCCGCAGCGCCTGTTTTATTGTTCCACCGCGTAAAAATCTCTGGGCGTCGCGAGGAATGCAACACCTGCTATGTTGTGCTAGTCTAGCGAGGAATATATTTTCTCTAGCCGAACTTTTTACATTATAACTTGGATATACGCAGACACTAGCAGATTCCAGCTGAAGGGGTCGATAATAACACGAGGGGATCCAATGACCAGGGCCAGTAAAAGCACCGCTGCGAAGAAATCCGAGAGAAATTTCGAAACGGTTTCACGTCCACTAAGATAGGAAAAAAACAACAAGAACGAAAGATTTGGAAATGATTGCCCGTATTTTTCGGGGTTCGTAGCGGTTCTTCCTCCGCTCATTCAAAGTAAAAGCCACATCGAAAGTAAGGGCAATAAGAGTGGCGTTCCTAACGTCCTATCATCCTCCCCGAGCTGACTTTCTATGGAATCCGAGCCGTCCAAATTTAGATGCATGGAAGCGTCCCTAGTTCGGAGTGGAAACCAGAGGGAGAAAAAAATAGTTGATGTTAAAGAAAGTAATGGCGTTGTAGCCGGCCATAACAAGAAAAATATGAAAAAGGTAGAAATTGACACCGCGAGTCTCTCTACTCTCTCTCTCTCTCTCTCTCTCTCTCGTGTGTGTATGTGCGCTGCTGTGTCTGACTCTGACTGTGTGCCTGTCTGTGCTGTGTGTGTGTGTGCGCGCGCCTGTTTGTTTATGTGTGCTGGTGTGTGTTTGTCTGACTCTGTATTACTGTGTCTGTGCTGTGTGTGTGTGTGTTGTGCGCGTGTGTGTATGTTTGTGTTTAGGTGTAAGATGGTGTGCGTATCTCCGTTGCGTAACAGAGAAAGATTGAGATCGATCAGAAGAAAAAGCATCAGTAAGAAATAGTTTTATGTGCGTGTAATTTTATGTACAATCGTTAAACAGAATACTAATAATTCTTTTTTTTTTGCATTTACAACTGTATTGAAGGATTTAACGGTGCGTTTTTTAGTGCATAAAGCTAGCTGGTAAATCTACAGACTTCCTTTCCCAAATGGGCACGTTTTTATGAGCGACGTATGAGAAAGTAAAGATAGCAAATATCTATGTGGCCTGCATAATCATCCAATATTTCGCGCAAAAGCGTGTTATTGCTGTGTTTTAATATCATACGACATAAAACGACTTAATGACTTCATGTTAAACCTAAAACCCTTAAAAGAAGAAGGCGACTATCTAATGGCGAAAAAAACAAAACAGAAGTGAAAACTTTGAATTTATCCAGATACTATTAAACACCCCGCCGAATGAAGAAGATGTGGTGTTTTCCTATAAAATATCCCGATAAAAAAAAGTGCTTTCTAGGGAGTTTCGATTTTCTCCACATCTGATTTCCCCAGTGGGCCCAGTCCCCGATTTTGTTTTCTGCTTCAGTAAGCGTTCAGAGATTTTGACAGACACAGAGGACGAATCCGTCGAGCTGTATAAATGCCTTGCCCACATCTGGGCGCCCGCAGGAAAACAAACCTGAACCAGACAAGCTACTCGGCTCTTTTCTGGTGATGGCATACAGAAGTTCGGAGCACCATACCGAAAATAAGATTTTCTCGTTTCTTTTCACCACACACACACACACGCACACACACACACGCACACACACACACGAACACACACACACACACATACACCAAAATAGACAATACTTCTTCATGCAGGCAAATGCCAGTGATTGGCTTGCGTTAAAAAAAAGAACACAACAATGCATAAAGCTCAGCATGACGTGTTCGAAGCATACACATGTAGGAAGTAAACACTGCGTCGAACACGCGTGACGCTTGTCCGCAGATATTTCTGTTACCATGCCCGCAGAGAAATTCCGCGTCTTTTGTATTCTCTATGAGCACTGAGACTCGCGGCTGAAACGAACGCTGAGACCCAAACAATATCGTGATCGGGGAATACAGCTCATGTTGGGCACCACGCTTGCAAAACTGACACCTGAAACTCTTTTTTTATGTGTATGTGTGTGTGTGTGGGGGGGGGGGGGGGCGTTTAGACAGCGTGAAATTATTCAGCCCCAAATGAGCGTCTGGTGTCTCTCCGTCGTAGATTAGAAATTTAGCTGCGTGGTGCCCAACGGTGGGCATCACGCGGCAGCATTGATACACGACCGCACGCCGGTACGCGATGCTCGTCCGGATCGAAACTGGCAGGAGTAGGGGATTGAACCCAGGCTCCCCTGCAGCGCGAGCTTTCGCTCCACCGATTCAGAGCGGCGCGGTGTTAAGCGCACTCGGCCACCGATCGCCCTGGAACCTGAATTTGTGGCCTCAATCAAGATATGTTCTGGGGGTTTACCACGATTATTTTAACCCGAGAATGGGGCAGTGGGAGGTAATTTTTTTACAGTTGAAAAAAGAAAGTAACAGGGACAGACAGCATCTCTAACTCAGCTAGAGACGCTGTCTGTCCCTGTTACTTCCTCTTCAGCTGTAAAAAGTTTCCTCCTTTCTGCCTTAGCCTCGGGTTAAAATAATCCCGGTAAACTTCCTTCAGCTCGCCTGCGAACTGACCGTAATTATGTTGTGGAAGTAGTATTTCGCTGGGCTGACCATATAATCTGTACCGGTCCTTTATGCTAGTGCTTCGTGTAGAAAACAAACGAGGAAACAAACAAACATATTGCCATTTTGTTATAATATTTAGTTTTGTATTTGACGACACACATCGCTCTGTTCTATCGCTGCGTTTGAAGCGGTTGCTAGGGCTGGGCATTGGGTGAATCAAAATATTTTTATCTCCTTGAAATACACGCTGAAGAAGCCAAAACGGTACCTAGTGGTAAAAACCTGAATTATATCCTTCTCTTCTATTAAATTCCGTCATCCGGATGTCCCTCTGACGTGTCGTGTGGCCCAGGCGTCTATCGTCTTTCTCGGCGGCATGTCACGTACAGGAAGGTTTTTGTGTTAAAAGAAAGCAAGTGGTTCTGGGGCAAGATAATTCAATTGCCGCATCAACAATTCATTTTACCTGCGCAGAAACGATTTATGACGCGTTCTTTTTGGGTAGCACAAGTTCATGCGATTGAACACCAGAGGGGCATCGCATAACCACCGCTATATTGCTTTTGTTATGCTAAAAATAAATTTTAAAAAATTCCGTGTTTAAGATTGGTTTTAGTTGTCACCTCAAGTAGAAAGCTTTTGCGCATTGTTTGTACACCGCGCGAAGTAGTAGTTACAAGATTTGGTTGTCGGATGTAGAAGCAATGCTTTTCGCGTATTTGAAACGGTTACGTCTTAATAAAATAACTTATATTTAATCGAAAATGCACTAGATAGCTCTTTATTGTCCACATAAAGGGAAGCTTAGTAATGCTGTCCGCGAGCCGTACTTCTTTACTATGGTTCTTGAGGTTGAAACGAGCATAGATTCCACGCCATAGAGCAATCGAAGGTGCAGGATTTGTGCTGCTACCAATAGACAACGCGTCTCCTATTTATACATGGTGCATGAGACCAAAGCTGTTGAATAAAACCATCAGGTAGATTATGAAGGGCTAGAAAGGGCGATGTGACAATCGTTTGCTTGTCTCCAGTGGCCGGAAGCTGTCTCACGCTTCATGCCTCAAATGTCCCTATCACCATGGCGCATTCTGTAGACTGGCAGCAACGCCACAACAGCAAAGACCAGTTAATTCTTTGGAAATTGGTTTTAATATAAAATGGACAATGCCTCTACAAATTGTAGTAAAGACTGACTTGTACTATGGTAGCGTTTTGATGCTTGCTATCTCTTGGTATTATTTTTGGTGATTGTGTGGGGAACTAAAACTGGCCCCTTTTTAAACACGTGGCAGTTTAAGAGGCTTAAGGTTGTACTACTCATGACCGATTATCAAGTCGCTTTTGCAGCGCTCCCTGGGCAACGTAGGAGGCCTATCGCGGAAAGTCCACAACTGCTCCTCTTTCGTTTGCATATTTAATGAATTTCAACGAAAACGGGTCGGAAGAAATGACCGAATTGCGGCATTTACTACTAGTAATGTGCTGCAATCTGGAACTCTCAGAAATTTCCGGTTCAAAAGGTGACGCTAGAAAACGAGAGTGCATGTACCACAATAACTGGCACCAGCATCTTGATTGGAAACCTGTCATGGTTGCTCATGAGCCCATGGAGCGTGAACATGTTTCGCCTTCAAATATTTCTGGAAAGATAATATCGGAAATTATGAATTCAGGAAGGGGGTTCCTACCACGATAATTTGTTGCCACAATATCTCCAGAAAAACTAGCTCGGTTTTCTACTGAGCGACAGTTTACCAGAAAGAAGCCACTGGTACGTCAGCTCTCTTCTGCGTAGAGCGTGATTTGCTTTTTGAACGGAGACTCTCCTCTAGATCTTATGTTGCAAGTTCAATTTCTTCTAGGGACATTTATTTTTTAATTGTAGTTATTTTTTAAACGGTTTACTTTACTTTCTTCACACTACCCAGGTACATCGATATGCCACATGGCTCAAAGCCAAGAAAGAACGTTCGCCAAGGTAAAACAAAATCAATTCAGTGTTCCTTGAATGTTAAAAAAAAAACATAGTCGCAATGTACATAGCCGCAGGAACACGACACAAGGACAATGTACTGCTGTGCATCAATGTGATTCGTTTAACTCGAGTAATCAGTGGGTCGCTGCGTCAACATTGGCCTCTCTTACCCTCCCCACAAGAACAAACAAACGCTGCTGGTGGAAACATCAAATACAGAGTGTTTAGGTAACTTAATTTATTCTCAAGAGTGACGAGCTCTCCCATTCAAAAGACATATCCTTCCGAGAAAAGCGCTATTATCACAGATTGCTCGAAATGACAAAATAAATGAGGCAGCAACAAGTCGTGTCATTAAACCAGAAAACAAAAAATGACCGCATCTCCACGTGGTGAATGATGTTGATTGGGGCGAAGCTCTGGTGGTGCTGATGATACTGATTATATTGTTCATAGGTAGTGCTGATGGTGCTGATTTTTTTTTATTGGCTCATAGGTAGTGCTGAGTTCCGGGTTGCGTTTCGACTTCATTATTACTGCTTTATGGTCGGTGAAATGCAGAGCCAGTGGTTCTTCTAGCGGATCAGCTTGGATCCGCTAGAAGCCTTGGGAACGCATCTCCACCGCTTAAGTCAACGGTCCATGTCAGAAAGAGAATGTGTGGTATGGAACGTGGTTATATACGCATTTGAGCATTTGACCGACAGCGCCCTCTCGTCTATAAACGTTGAGCCAATGCATGCAAAGTTTAACGCGATTATATGCGCATTTGACCGCAGCGCCCTCTCCTGTATAGACGTTGAGCGGCTACATGCAACGTTTCATCCATGACATCCCCAGCTCTTTGAGTTACAACCACATCTCAGACCCCCTACTCGTCCCGCAGTCGTGGCCGAGTGGTTAAGGCGATGGACTAGAAATCCATTGGGGTCTCCCCGCACAGGTTCGAATCCTGTCGAGTGCGCAAACATTTTTTTCTTTTTATGTGAGTACGGACGCCGGACGGACGGACGGCGGACGGACGGACGGACGGACAAGGCTAGACCCTGAGGAGCTTCGCCCCTAAAAACGACCTGGTTATAAATGAGATCGCATTTATGGTATCAACAAACCACCAGGCCGTGTGCGTCCGTCCATCAGGGGCTCCATATCGTGCCCGCTCATTGGTTAAAACCGAAAGAAAAGAGATCACGTGTGGCGAGGGAAGGGGCGCAGTGATTGTTGAAACATATTTCGACATTCTAGGTGACGTCAGCGGGAACCAGCAACGCGCGTAGAGATCAGGCACTGCGGCGTGATCTGGATCGGCGACGTAAGCGTTTAACGGCTGCACCTAGGAGGAACTCGCAGTTGAGTGTTGTAGGAGGAGGAGCGTGCCGTCGCCGAGTTTTTGCTCTGACTCCAAAGAAGAGACCACTGGGACCCGAGGAAGGTTTGGCGCGAAAATGGCACTGCGCTGAAGCAATCAAATCCAAGAGTGTTGAGCTCGTAGGAAGTCCGAAGAGTGCCGATGCAAAGCGCCAACGAAGAGCTCTTCACCCAACAGTCAGTGACAAGGATGGGTGTGGGAGTCCCGATCACCTTATTGGCAATGAGATTGTAGCTTTAGCCGATAAGAATGCCAAAGAACGAATCACAAAGCAAGACCTGTAACTAACCCGTAATTAATTATATATTGAGCAACTTGCAACAGCTGCAGCAACCAGGCTTCAGCACATAGCCCGCGGCAGACCGGTACAACTCAGCAAACAAAGGATTCCAAACGCTATCGCATTACACATCCTTTGCCTGCAGCCAGAGAGATCGCGTACTTCGTGTCGGATGGCATTCGATGTTTGTTGCACTGTGACTAGAAGACCGCAATCTCCTGATTGAAACGCGCAGGAGGTCAATGAACCTTTTACTACCCTTTTTTGTTTAGATATTTATCTTTGGTTTTGACTTAGCTGTTGTTGTTGTTGTTGTTTTTCGTGCGCCCTTATCAACCGTACCCTGTATTACCCTTTGCAACTCAAACGCAGACCGCTCAAGCCAAAGCAGGACTTGCGACACCCGGAATGCTTCCGAAAGAAAAAAGGAAATGAACGAACGGGCGCAGATATATATGGACGGGATGACAGGCATCAAAGGCACGCTGAAATAGGAGATGTCCTTGCGCAAACGAAAGAATAATGGGTTTCCGTGGTGCGTGTTTTATTTTGCTGGAGTTTAATTTGGATGACTGTTTCGTCGCAAAGGCAATGAGCAGTATATTTGTTTTTTTTTTCTTCTTGATTTTTGTAAGAGAGAGGATTTCGATCACCATGGAAGTAGAACTTTCAGCATTCGGTGCTTATGAAAAAGCGTAATAAATAGCGCAGATTTTTCTTTTTATGTTCGGCGTGTTAGGATTTATTTATTTATTTTGTGTATTCAGTTGCCTAGGGACTGGCGTCGTTCTGTAGAAAAATGAGTAAGATAAATGTGCTAAGCATTAGACACACATCATCAGAAATGTACCTAATACATTTCTCATGGCTAATTGAAACAAAAATATGGCTTTTGCACGGCTTTTCTAATGAAATTAATTTAGGAGATTTCTAGGCACAGGTGAAAGAACGTGACTTTTTATTAATCGACGTACTGGAAAAAAAATATATTGGCCGCGACCTTTATCTTTAAAGTCCTATAGCGCATGAAATGCTTTATAAAGAATTGGTGTGCCACAAGACGTAAATTTTCCCGCCAAATTTAGCGGGGAAACTGAGTTGACGTAGAGGTCACGTGCCGTCAATTTCCCCAAGGTGCATAGGTCAGGTGACGTCACGTGACGCCACTTTCCCCGCTAAATTTAGCGAAGAATGCGCAAACGGACGGACGGACGGACAATATTTTTGGGATTGGGGGTAGCGTTAAAAAGCATATCACGGTTTAAAATAACTCTTTGAAGCCTTGAAATAAAACGTTCCTCGGTGTAAAAACTACTATGTGTGTATAGATCTAACGACTTGATATATATTGGAGTTTGGTTAAAAACATTTGCTCAGGAAATGAAGGGATAGGATACATTTTATGGTACAAACAAAGGCATCGCAAATGACTGCGTTGGGAACAATTGGGTAACAATAAGCTGGTTTTCGCTGCTTCACTCGAGGCGTAATGATTGTTGAAAGTGCAAATAGTAATGTACAAGTTTGAACAATACTCAACCCTAAAATGAGCGCGTCGAAACCTGGGTTTCAGAGAGACGCTGCATATCCCAGCTTAGGCGTTTTCTAAACGAGCACTTTGTGGGACCTAGAAAGGCTCTTAAAGTGACGCTGAAAATACTTCCGAACATTGTGTAAGCAACAATAAACAAAAAAAACTACAAGTATTTTTTTGTGTGTGTGTGTGCAAACGTCTTATACTTTATTTTATGAGTTGCGTGCAGCAAAGGCAAAATCACAGGCGCGAGCGCTTGGCTTTCAGATTTGCATTCCTTTCACGAGCACTCGCGGAAGGAAAACAAATCTAAAAGCCATGTGCCCGCGCCTATGCCTTTGCCTTTGCTGCACACAACTCGTGAGACAGAGTACAGGTAGTGTTTTTCTCCACATGAAGGGTGATTATGAAGATAATATATGAATAGAAATAAAGTTGTTCGCAATTTCCTTTTATCACTAGTTCGTGAATTTACAACGGATAATGAATTATAAGAATACAGTGGAGACATTGTTGTAGAATGCTTTTTGGCAGTAGAGAGCTCAAACCAGCACAATATGCTTGCAACCGTCGCTCTATGCGTAAGGCCAATGCATTTATGAAAGCTGCTGACTCCTTCCATTACATTCTGTAGAATTGCTCCCGAGCTATATATTTTTCTACAACATCCACCGCGGCTGCTTCAATCCAATTTCCCTATTTTCTTGTGTGTGTCTGTGTGGGAAAAAAAAAGGGGGGATGGAATTGGGCGATTTTAGGGGGGTATTTTTGTTGGGCCTGTTCCATTGGTATTTGATGCTGCGAAGTTAGTCTCGCACTTCGCAGAAAGATAACTGCATCAGCAGTTATTTAAAAAAAATACCATAAAAAAACATTCGTTTTCAAGTGGAAACTCGGAATTCGATTCACCGACCCATTAGTCTGCGCGACTGCAGTACAAATTAAGTTATAGATCAAGAGACTGGGCCAGGAATGCACATAAAGGAAGCTAAAAAGTTAGGATCCGAGAAACGTTTATCTAGAAAGTAAGTAAAATAACGGCGGCTTTACTCGGACTCTTTTTTTATTTTGCGGCGCAAGAGAGTTCCGTAGGCGCCATTATTCGCACAAATAAATCTCTGAATGAAAACATATGTCCGTAGATTTCTATCAACCTTTTAATAGCTTTAAATGTGCTTGTAGAAGGATACTCGTTACAAGTGAAAATTGATATTTCATCTTTGTTAGTGTCGTAAACTTCATGAGTGTTATAAATATGCATTTGATTTTTGTGCATATTTCCATTCCTTGTTTCTTGATGTTTAAGTGTGAAAGAAAAACCTTTTATTGTTCTTTTATTAATACCACTGCGTTGTGGTTAATTTTAATCTGATGTATTGTATACTTGCATTTCTTGTAGTCCACAACGGAAGCATGTCTTTGTTCCTGGTCGTATTCGATGATCAGTGTCTTTTTTTTATTTTATTGTTACTTTTATTTTCATGGTAAATGAAACTTAATTTTGATCATATATTTTTAGAATGTTGCACAGATGTTTTGGTGTATTTTTTGTACTAACAGATCGGTTTGGTAAATGACGCATTTTGTTCTCTGAGGTATTCGTTACTCTTTTTTGTACTGCACTGCTGAACTGTACTGGAGGGGGCGGGGGGGGGGGGGGGCGAGCAGAGGGCCTGTCAGGCACCAAGCCTTATCTGTGCCCCCCACGCGGAACTTTCCGCGAAACAAAATAAAGAAAAATAAATACTCTTCTATGATCCATACGTCCTCGGGCTCTGTTGTGACCATCTCACTAACAAAGCAAGGTGTAAGTATAAAGCTACGCGATATAGGTACGGGCGACAGAAATAAAAGCGCAACAGTTATATGTCGTCACGGTAAACAAATAACCAGCGTCGAAACATATCAGAAGCAGCTCCACTTTTGATTCAACTGCTTTCCATCGCGGCCAAAGAAAACAAATAAAGATTTTTCCGCACTCGTTCCCTCATCACCAACAAAAACGGCGAGGGTCGCTTTTCGAAGAGCAAGTCGTCTGCTTCGTGCGCAGGGGTTGCCGTGACGTCAGAACGACGCCGAGTTCTGATTGGCCTTGATTGAAAGGATAGTGGGTATACCTCATCGCTAGATGCCTTAAAGTCTACCCACAGATTTTCTTTTTGTTTTTGTTTCGATCAGCCAATAAAAGCTCGGCGTTCTGACAATATCGCAACCCCTGTACAAGAAGCAGACAAACTTGCGCTCCGCGTACTTTTGGTGACTGACAACCTAAGAAAACACGGAGTGTGACAAGTCCTGAGCATCTCATTATAGTTTCGCAGCCAATGAAATTGCGACATTAGCTGACTAGAACGTCGAGCAACCAATCAGGAAGCAAGGAACGTGAACATGTTAAGCCACTTCCTGTGACTATGCGGAACGCAAGTTCGTCTGCTTCTTGCGCAGGGGTGGCAGTGACGTCAGAATGCCGAACTCCGATTCTGATTGGAAGGATAGTGGGTAGACCTGAATGCTAGCTGCCTTGAGGTCTACCCACTATCCTTCCAATCCAAGCCAATCTGAGCCAACACCACCTAGACAAGCAGAAGGCCTCCGCACCGTCATCACAGTCAAATCGATCGAGGCTTGAGATTGGGCACGAGTGCTGCGTCAGTGTTCGGCCGGAGCTCGTGTTCAATCAGCGCGTCGAAGGTCGGACTCGGGCCCAATAGCCGAGTTCGTGCTGATCCGACTGTGATGACGTTTCATGAAAGGAGAGGAGGCGATGCGGAGACTTTGATTATTCTAGGGCTATGTTCCAAATCTTACCCGAGTAACCTGTCTCCTACGTCAGCGGGTAATACCACGTGATATCGCGAGTAAGCGATCCGCGACTCGATTTTGGAACGGCCGGGAAAATCACCTGGATACTACGCGGATTGGCTTCGTCTCGGGTTACGGCAAAAGGAAACATAGCAGCGATGGCGGATAATAGCAGACGATCTCTTTTGATCATGGGGAAACCACATAGAAACGATAATGTTAACCGCTTCGAAGTTTTTCTTTGACAGTGACGACGCGGTTTTTTCTGAGGTGGCTCCACCAGCTCCTTTTGCTCACCTTCCTTTTGGACTGGATATTGAGATAAACATTACTAATTCCTTTCAATCAGACGCCAACATTTTTGTTTTGATTATTCTGCGCGATCGCTGTAAGTCTAGTCGAGGTGCCATAAACAGCCTCAACTCACCGTAATTAGCACCGATTACGTTTTGCGGATATTGCTTCCACACAGTGTAGCGGTAGAGCGCATGGGGCTTTCTCAACAGTGATATGTAACTTACGTTCGCTTTGACGCGAATATGATTACAAAAACAGAAAGAGCACTTGGAAACCGCTATAGACAGTTTATTAAAGAGGGAGATGTGGTGGGGTTGTTGACTGGTCGTATACATAAAATCTTCGATGCCTTGACTGCTTTATAAGCGTTATCCTCTCATTACAAACACTCTGGGAAAAAAAATTCCACATTACCTACTGCGTTCGAACATTTTCATCTTTTAACGTAAGAATACGCAGTGCCCTCCAACGCCGAAGACGAGGATGCGGAGAAGGTCCTGTTTACGCTCGCACTCTGATAATAACAAGTATACCCTCCTGAGGGAAGGCACACGGTCTGGATGTGGTGCAATCAGTTCCTGCGTCGAAAACAGCAAATTGCAATAACCACACATAAATAGCTGCACCTCATTCTTTGTTATTTCGAACGTCTGCCGCCAAAGCCAACAGAGCAAACGAGCTTTGACGGCTGTCGGCGCAGGAAGCAGACGACGAACAGATCACGTGACGTATTTACTCGATTTGATCCGACGTTATCCACCACAATCGAGGAGTGTAGCGTGGGTAATTACTCTGGAGTAAGCAACCTTCTTCTGGAACGCGAGTTCTGACGTCATCGAGTAAGCGCGAGTAAGTTTTGAAACGCCAAGGCACGAAACCTTTACTCCGGAGTCGGATCGAGTAAATCTTGGAACACAGCCTAGGTGGTGTTGTCTGAGCTCGATGTTCTGACGTCACTGCAGATCCCAGCTTAAGAAGCAGACGAACTTGCGCACCGCGTAAATAGCAAACGAAAACAAAAAAAGGGGGGGGGGCCTTCACGCTATTGAATTTAACAGTCGATGCCGATTCGCTTGGAGCTCGTAATACGGACACTCCTAAACTGTAATTGCTTTTTTTTCTTTTCTTTTTTTTTTTTGCTTTGACGCTTACTAGTGTTTGGGACGACACGGTCCAATACGCGTCACTGATCCTCCCGGTAGTGACGCACCGCTGATTTTCTCCCGACAGTGGTGCAACGAATCGCGAAAAGAGATCGCAATAGCGCTTTTTGCTGTTCTTGCCCTCCAGGTCGTAAGCGACAGCGCGTAGTTACTGACGTTCGCAAAGCACGCTCAGAGTGCCCAGATTAAAAGAGGGAACAACTCAAACCACGGAGAGTGTTTGCAGTTTAACGGGGTCGCCTATTCCGCGGATTGGTCGCAAGTGCGCATGCGTTTCCGTCGTCGCGAGGGGAAAGCGTGCTGAGAGATGAAGAAGTTCGCAGACAATTAACGCTTCTGACCGATCCTCGCAGCTCGTACCGCAAACGCGGTTCATAAACCACGTGACCCTGATCGAAAAGTTTGAAACACTCTGTAATCCATGCACACTCGCCGGGCTGCGCCTGTCACCGACTGTATGCGCGCTGGAGGCGCATACAGTGAGTGACAGGTTAATAGTAAAGTGGAAAGAGGTGGAAGGAGCTTCCACTTTACTCTTAAAGGCAGGCGACCAGACTCGAGATTCTGCAAGGCAGAAGATCCTCCTCACTGCATGGGGGAGGAGGAAACAGGCAACGGTGGACAGTGTGGAAGGGGGAGAGGAGGAAGCGGAAGGAAAAGTGGAAAGCGCGAACTGATCGTCGGTCTTTCGTCTCCTGCTCGTTGTTCGCCCTCCCGCGGCGGAAACGGAAACAGTCTAGTGTGTGTCCCCCTGTTCTCCTGCTTGGCGGGGACGGCGGAACTGCTCGCGATCATGGCTCGCGAAATCTCATTTACGAATGCAAACAACGCTCTTCACTGTCCCAATGTAGTGCTGCAGCCGGTATGGGATTGTATCTTAGTAGAGAGTTTTAGTATTGCGTATAGAAGCAAGCGCTGTGTGTTTGCGTCAGAGTTGCGTGCTCCGCGCTGTGCATGCGCGTCGTAACCATGCTAGAAACCCAAGACCGCTATTTTGGGCTCCGCGGACGCGAAGTGTGGAGCACGCAACGCTAACGCAAACAGACAGTGCGTGCGTGCGCTCGTATACGGAATACTAAAACGCACTGTTTTCTGTTTTACTGTTTACTGTTTTCCAATTCCAAAGAAACGTGCTGCAGTGAGCTGACGTGCAAGCGGATCGTTCCTTCGAACTTTAAAAGCTGAGATTGGCAAAACGACGGCGCGTCCAAATTAAAGAAACTAAATGTTCTAAAGAAACTTATAAAAAAATCTGTATTTTTATTTTTTTGGGGTGGAGGGGGGGGGGGAGGAGAGGGAGGGAGAGAGCACTAGTCCCGAAGCATTGGGGGCGACTTTGGATGTTTTGCATATTGTCAAAAGTCGCTACTTTGATAGCCCCATTACCCACAATAATGTAAACTTTTACATGGAGTCCTCAGATGAGCTAGAATTTTTAATTGATTTTAGACTATTTTTATTTATTAACTTGTTAATTAAAAAGGCTGCAATAGGCAACAGTGATGACAATTTGCATACTTTTGATTTCCACGCTTGTTCACGCGTTTGAAATTAGATCATAAGCAACACATTATATTAGAGCTTAAAAATCTACATATTAAAATATATTAATTGTAATATTTTTTGTCAAAGCGCTCTACGCGGAATGATGACCTTCCAACACGCCGACCACGTCTATCATCACCACCGACGCCATGTTTTTCAGCGGACTGGTAGCTATGCGCAGGGGCAGTCTGATCTTTCTCTTGCTTCGTTTACCACACGATAGATGGTGCATGGCTCGGAGTATTATAATATTAGGCAATTTCCGTGACATCGCTAATTATGCTACAAAATGTGGATCAGAATGTTCTTTAACAAAACTTTTAAGAGACATTCGCCGGCTATTTATTGTTTATGATCCCGGTGCTGGCAAGGTATATGCTGTTATCCAACAGGCGACGGGGATTTGACTGACGTGCTTTGGCACGGCGGATATATCGCAGTGAAAAGGCAGAGAGCTTTCGAAGAAAAGAAGATGTAAAAGTGTCTGCATTTTTTTTAAATGTTCTATGGCGAAGAAAAAATGTTTGGCTTTCTATTTTTGTGTTTTGGTTTTATTTTCACACATTTTATGACGTGCGATATTGAAATCGACAAAATTCGATTTCAATATCGTTTCATGGTTCTTTTAAGTCCCAATACGGCCTCGGGCGGGTAAACACCGAGGCGAACAAAGTGGCCCAGCAGTAGCCGCTGACAGCCGCGAAACGAACCAAAGCGCCTTTCGACACGCTCACTGATCTGTGACCCGGTTTCCAAGCCGCCAACCTTTCCATTAATAGAAACAATGAGGAAAAACAAAATACATCGCTAAAAGAGCTACGAGTTTGTTACTTTCTTCTACCTTTCTTTTTACTGCTGCTATGTAGTTTTTTTTTCTTTTATTTCGGATCTCTTGTTTGATACGCCGTTTCTCATTAAGATGGACCGCAGTAGATGCTACGAGCCATCGGAGCCAATACAGTGCTGTGTGAGTGCCACGTGACCTCCGGGAGAGGCGCGCAGTCACGTGGTAGGATTCACAGCCCTGGATTGGCTGAGATGGCTCCTATAGCGTCTGTTGCGGTCCACCGTAAGGGGAAACAGAGTGTAGTTCTTTTGCTTTCGTCGAGAGTTGCTTTCTTCTCCTATTCCTCGATTCGATTTCCTGCCAGACGAAACATCGATCTCTGACCAGTTCCATCTTAAAAGGGCGAGGGTAGCGGCGAAGAACAAAAGAAAGAAGCTAAAAGCAGCACCTCCTGGGCAACAACGTCGCAGTGCTGAATTTCGCATGTCACCTATCGGGAGTAAGTATAGGCTGTCCCAGGTCACCAGGCTCGATCTAAAATGGACCGTAAAAATCGACGCCTGCACGTAGCAATCTAAACTTTTCGTCAAAGGTGTATTCCGCAGGTCGGTTTTGTCTTGTAAAAATTACGAAGCGTAGCTCCCTTTCTGTGAAAAATATGGCCAAAACACTTGCCAAGGTCAACGGCGGAAGGCGACGCAGACAACCAGGTCGAGTAGCAGGGCGCGTTTGACGCTCCTATTGATTAGATGGCGCTACCTCCTTATCGAGACTGCTCGCGACCACCGTGGTTTATTAAAATGAACGTAATCTTTTTTAATGTACCTCGGTTTAAAAAATAAATGCGGGCAATAAAAGCAAATCTTAAGGTAAGCAAAAAACCGTTTGCATAACGACGGCGCTTTTGCTGCCAACGGATTTCGTCTGCGTGTCGTCTGCTTTCTTTCGCGGGTCGGCTACACCTTCCGATGCTGCACCCGATGCCATCCATCACTACGCTCGCCAAACGCGTCCCGCAACTCGACGTAGTCATCTGCATAGCCACCCGCCGTTGACCCTGGCAAGTTTTTTGGCCCTATTTCTTTTTACAGAAAGGATGCTACGCTTTGTAACCGACCTGTGAAATACACCTTTGACGAAAAACCTAAATTTCTACGTGCAGGCGTCGATTACGGTTCATTTTAGATCGAGCCTGGTTACTTGGGACACCCTATACATAAAAAACGATATAAAAAAAGATAAATAAAAACACTTGGAGGAGGTTTAAGTATCAGGCCCGTTCGCAAAGCCTTCTTATATAAACCCGCGCTCTTTTCCAAGCCGTGCAACCATGTGTACGTGGCCTAGTCGTTAGTGTCACGTGTGTGTTGCTCGAAGTCATTATGTGTGACCTCATACGCGCGTTGTCACGTGTGACGTCAGACGTGACGTCACTCGATGATTTACCGTCATGACCCTATCGACGTTAATAACGATTTTTCTGCGTTTAAAACGTCTTCTCCTGTGCCTTTCTTTTTTTTTCCCACTTCAGAGTTTTCTTTTTTTTTCTCCATAACCACAGTCTCGGAAAGTCACGATTAACTATGACCAGCTCTGCCTGCACGCTGTCTTTTCATTACCCTAAAGAAGACCAATGCGCGGCACAAAATTGGACGAGAGCGCTGGGTCTGCGTTAAGTTAACAAGAGTCCCGGCTGAATGCTGGCGCAGCAGTTTTATTTTTTAATAAAACAGTTCTGCCGGAGAGCGCCAGTGTTTTGTGTACCTCATGCTTCGAGTCTAGCCACTACTTGAATAAACTGACACGTGTTCGTTTTTTCTTTCATCAAAACCATGATTGTACTCGCTTCATTATCGCCTCACTGTGCGCACACCTTCTTAATGTAATCCGATGATTATTAGCTTCAGTAGATGGTTACCACGATTTTATGCGCAATCGACACACTTCTATACTTTCGCGCAGACTGTACTCCAGGCTCGCACAAACAAACATCCTTAACTGAGCAGCTCCGCCTTATATGTGCGCTCATTAAGCCGAGGTCCCGTAGGAAATACATCATAAGAAAGACAGTCTGCAGACACTGTCGTAACATGCGAACGTATGGAAGCAAACGTGCTTCGAAGATACTTCAGGCGTGTCCACAGATAATTGTCTGCGGAGAAACTCCGTGTCTTTTGTCTGATGTATGAGCAACGTGACTCTTGACCTTATGGATTTCTAAAAACAAATTTTTTTTTTACAACAACGGCAACAATACACTGGTTTATCAGCAATAAATCTATCAAAACGCATGTTCGTCCCTTCTCAAAGCGAGCAAATCACTCGCCATACGCAGGAACACTGAAAATAGAACCGGCAAGGAGCCCTTTTTTGGAAAAAATCTGTAGCGCACACAAGCTCAGAGCACGGGGAGCGAACTATCACGCTGCAGAACCCAGGGATCCTGGGTTCAATCCCCACCCCTGTCCGTTTCGATCTGGATGAGCATCGTACCGGCGTGTGGTCGTGTATCACTACTGCGTTGTGCACGTTAAAGACCCCCAGGCTAGCGGTTGTACTGCACTGGCTTAAATTCTCATGTACAGCTAAAACACCAGACGGCCATTGGGGCTGACTAACTTCCGGATGTATAAACATAAACACAGCACAATTATACTTAGTATGTAGTGTAAATATTGGTAATAATTTTATTAAACGTAAAATAAACTAATTTATAAATAATTCCTTCCCCAAAACTCGACACTGTTTTTGTGTAGAAGTCGGCAAACACTGTTCATAAGTCGAGCTTTGTCGGTCTTGCTGACAGTTCGACGGTTCGGCGAGCCCTTCCAACCTTCAGGCAGACAAAAGATCGCGACTTCCCTAGACACAACACATCCCGTCTCGACCGTAACTGGTAGTGGCTCGCTTTCGCCCACCGGGATGCATCCTCGGTGCCCTTACACGTCAGCCGAACCCAGCTCACGCATTGGACGCGAGAACTGCGCCACTCAGGCATATATGTTTGTCAACAATCAATCTGTTGACGAATATTTCGATTCGCGTTCGTGCCCGATGAGTGCCGTGACGGCACTATTCATCACTTTGCAAATGACAAATGTTCCATAGCGTGCTTAAAAAGCACGGCGGAAGCGTGGAGCCATCGCCTCCGGTGTCCACGTCACGACCACGTGATTTCTTATTTTGTTGTTGGGTTGAGGAGAAACGCTAAGGAGGAAGAAGGGGAAAAAATCATTTCATCGTCCCTTTAATGTGGACACCACACAACAGAAACTAGAACTCGTTAAAACGTGTGAGCGTTCTACTAGCTGTTGATTCATTTTTGTGTTGACTCGTGTCTTTATCATCCTTCGGGTATGAAATTACCATATACTCCTGTGTTAATGAGGTGGGCAGTTGGGCTAGCTGGTACTGATTAAACATAATTAAGCATGCGTACAAAAATACGAGAACAGAGAAGAGAAGCAGGTAGACATCAGACAAGCGCTTGTCTGTTGACTACGTGTTTCTCTTCTATGTCCCTGTCTTTTCGTGCGCATCTTTAAACATGTGTTAAGGAAATCATAACTTTCAGGCAATTTCTCTGCCATAGCTGCCACTTTAATCGCATGCATTTCAACCCAGCTGATATCCTGTAAATTAGCTTTCTCTATAAGTGAGAAAGAAAAAAAAACATCGTGCGGAGGTGTTCTTCGACTATGCGAAAAGAAACAAAATAATTCGCCAAATCTATTTGTGGAGCACGACTTTTAGCAATTGACAATGCCGGGCGTATCGGACGATCAAAAAAAGCTATTGTTCGCTCTAGCCTCGAGTCTGCCATCCGCAAGTCCCTAATTAGCTGTGCGTGCAATTGTTTTCCTAGATTGTGTGCCACGAAACTTGCTCGAGCAAGTCATTAATTCTCGGATTATAAAAAAGGTGGCGGGTTCAAGTTCTGTCCATTCCTCTGCGAGGCTTGTATAGCGCGCGCTGTACCGTAATCTTAGGGATAAGTAAACTAATTAGCCTCAGTTGAAATCCGGTATAATCCCTCGAAACTCGCCCCCCCCCCCCATATCGTGTATGCCAGCGGTTCCTTCGGGTCAAAATTGTACATGTTACATGAAAAAAAAAGTCATTGATTACATTTACAATTAGTCTCGGTGAAAAAGTATCCAATCAGGTTACTCGATTACTCGTGAAGGAGAGTAATTGGCTGTTACGGAAAAAAGTAACCATTCCTTCTCCGATTGCTTCAAATTTTCATAACGACAAAAGTTTCTGCCTTTACGAGAACGGGTCTTTTGTACTGTTCAATATTGGGTTAGAATCGCCGAACTATAAAGTATTTATATTCTTAATCCACCAATATTGGTATACCATTCTGCTGTCGGAGACTTGTTTTGAGAATTCCTTGCTGGGAAACTTGTAGAAGCTAAGAGCACTTTTAGAAAGTTGAAAGGAAAATATTTACGGTTACAGGTATCTTTAATACCTCCAAAAGTATCGAAGATGGGATAAAAAACACACGCGAGCTGGTGAAGAACTTTCATAAAAACCAGAGAGACGGAACCATATATACCAGACAAAGCAACATGTCTCAAAAATAGGTTCTAGTTTTTTTTTTTTTAATTGTGATGTTTGGATGTTCAGCAGCGTTCATAGGCTGTCTAAACAGTGCGCCTCCACGGGTGACCGGTCTCTTAGCTGTAGATGATAAATTTAGCCAGTGCAGTAGAACCGCTAACCTGGGGTCTTTAACGTGCACTACGCAGTAGTGATTACACGAACGCGTGCCGGAACGAAACTCATCCAGATCGAAACGGGTGGGGATCGAACCCAGGACGTTCTACAGCGCAAGCTTTCCCTCCACGCTCCGAGCTGAGACGCGTTAGCACACTTGGCCACCGATCCTTTTCTTTTTCTTTTTTTTTTGTTTGTATAAAACGGGTTTATTTACAAAATGAAAGCCGCCAACTGGGCAGCAGCAGATGGAAAAAGCATATATGCCCAGAACTTTTCTAACATGTTACGAGCATGACGCAGCAAGGCCATTTACAGATTATACAGTGTCTATTTATGTTTTTGGCTCTTTTCGCCATGTAAATTTTTAAACAGGATTTCATTGCGGGCCACTGCACAAAGGCAGACATTTCAGTGTGCTCCAGTACGCTGCTGGTGTAAGAAAGCCGTCCACAAGGTGGTTCCAAACGGGTTTGTCCTTCTCAGCCACTATTAAATGGTCCACCCGAGACTTTCAGATCGCGTGCAGCACCGAATAGAAAAAGCACTTTCGACACATTTTTTTGTTGTTATCGCCAGCTTAGATTTTAAGAAACATCATAGTATTCCAGTCCGGTCATGTGTCTATGTTGAACGTTTGGCCCAGCTCCGACCAAAATATTTCAGCGTTTGTACAGTACATGAACACATGTTGTAGCGTTTCCGGGAAGGGACATAATGAGCGATTAGTGGTCCACGGCACAGAGAACCCTTTGCCTTCAAGCCATGTCTTCACGGGTAGAACTTCCATATGGAATTTAACAAAACAGTCCTTGGTGCTCGTTTGCGCGGTATATTTCCGCGAACGTTTGAATACCGGCGATTCTTCCAGGGATCCATGTGGAGGGCGATACAATGGAGGGCGATATAGCCAGATCGATGGTATCCCAGTAAAAAGTTTCCCTTTTCCCCTGCATGAGGTAGTCCCAGGAAAAACGGCTTTGGAAGAAATCGATCGCGTCTTCGATCTCCTTGTAAAATGTAAGTACCCAGGAGCTCTCGGAGACTCCTCCACCGTACTCGCTTGCCAGGCTGCCAGGTACCGCCCTCCTAAACATTTAAAGGGCCGTACCATCCCCGGATTTACTTGGTCCCGGAAAAACAAAAGCCAATGGACTTTCAATTTTAACTCTAAATTAACGAGACCCAGCCCCCCCCCCCCCCCCCTTGAAAAGACTCCAGAAACAAATTAGTTCTGCGCGTACGTTCAAACAATGATTGCCAAATGAAGGTGGCACAAAGTCTATGAAATTTATGAATGTCTGATAAACGAGAAGGCACGATTCGTGCGGCGTACCATACGCTAGAAGAAAAGCCAGAATTTCAAACAAAAGATCTATTGCACAAAGAGAGGTATCGTCCGTACCATTAGCTCGTTTTCCCCTGTACGCTCTCTAAATGGATTCCGTCCCGGCCCGTACTTATCTGTTCAGTTTCAAGCCCAACCCCGAGGTAATATGTGACTGAGCAAGACGTCATGATTAGCACTTAGGTGTTGTCGCCCATGGGCCTAGCCAAGACCCAGTTGATTTTGAGGTGTTCATTTTGCCCCTGATATGCTACAAAACTCATTTATATGTTTCACAGCAAACTGCAACTCTCGTTTAGAAGTGCATACAATGGCAACGGCGTCTGCATAAGCAAGTATCTTATGGTGAATTCCACTCGTAGATCCGGAGCGCTTTCCAAAATCCGCGAGGGAGGCCACATTCCGCTCCGTGGGACCCGCTCCGAATCGACGTGGGGAAGATAAACTCACATTTTGGAGCGACCTCCCACACCCCTCCCACCGCTTCCCCTTCGCCGTTCAAAATGGCCGCTGCTCGAACTTGACAAGCCCACCAACGCCTCAGCTGACTGATCTTTCCGACGACCAGTGACAACTGCCACTGCTTAGCTGCAGAAATAACACGCGACACAGGCCGGGCGAAATTATACGTACCACGGCGCCCATGTCACAAATAACAGAAGACGTCCGCGTTCGGCACCGTCACATACCTTTCGGCCGCCTCGAAGCGGCGGGGCACGGAAGACGGCGATTGCCATGGCCTGGCCGTCCGGGCTTCGTCGAGTCGGCTTTCCAGCGTTGTTGGACCGGTTCACCGACAAGCTCTTCCTCGGCACAGTTCTCTTGTTCGAGGTGTCGCTTGCTTGGAGTAGTTGCCACCTCCATCGCTTCAGCGTCCTGGGCTGAGTCGAGCGGTGTCACATAGTTCTGTGCCGCCCTGTGCTGCATTGCCACGTCAAGGGTCGGCTCCTCCGTGGCCTCGGTCTCGGTTGCGAGCCTCGCCTTGTCACTTTGCTGGGACGTCTCCGAAGGAGCGTCCAAAGGGCGCTCGACTTCCGGAGACGGGGTCCCGGCGGCGGCTTCAGGCAGTCCACCGGCCCTCGAAGTCCCAGGCACGGTGCTCTCATGGGTGTCCGCGCTGGCAGCTTGTTCCGCCTCTCCTTCATCCATCACCAGGTCGGAGTTCTCGACGAAACGCGGGCCGGCCGTGGCCGCTGCGTACGATCTGACGCAGTCCGCCTTGGTGTGGCCGAACCGGTGACAGTCCTCACAGCGAGGAATGCGGCAGTCTCTCCTGATATGCCCCGTCTGCTCGCATCGGAGGCATAGCGGGGCACGGCCGGGCACCGAGACGAGGGCTGTGCCGCCGAAGAAGCGGAGCTGGTGAGGGATGCGCTCTTTGGTGACGCCCTCCTTCAGCGTTATCCGGACTAGCCTAGTCGTAGACTGCACGCCCTGGAATCCTTGGGCCCGCCACATCTCGCGGGCTACCTCATGCACTTTGCCGTACTTCTCCAGGGCTCGGCGAACCGTGTCGTCGGATACATGGTAAGGGACCCAGTGAATCTTCAGGCGAATCTCCGAATTTTTCGGGTCAATCAGGATGCACCGCTTGCCTTTGATGAGCAGTTCCTGCGACGCGAGGAGGCGGTCCTTTGCTGTCGTTGAATGGAAGGTGGCTAGCCACACATGATTCATCTGGTAGGCGCCGAATGACGCCACGTCGCCCAGAAGTTCCAGTCGTTCGAAGGCTTCTCGGAAATCGTCAATCCGGTACGGCCTGCCGGTAACGTCGCAATGCAGTAATAAAGAGTTGAGTGTGACTGCTTCAGAAGGCAGAGGGGGCAGAATTATCTTATAGTCATTGCTTGCAGAAAAACCGCGGCCAGCGGGGGCCGTTATCACTGCTCCATCGGAGCCTGCCATCCTACCGTCCGCACACTGCGAGCGCCGGCGATAGAATCACTCGGCCACCGATCCCCCTCTGGTTTATTTGAACAACGAACGCTCTTATATACACATAAAAACCCTCAAGACCAAAAAAAAAAAAAACCTTCCTTTTTATTAGGTCTATGAAAGCCGGGCACTCAGACAGCTCCGAGTTATTAATGCTGATCTCCTCCTTTCACACCAATCACCCGCCCTGTGACGATTTCGTTCGAGGGCTGACCAGCCACATGCGATAACAGGAAACTCGAGCACAACCCTTACTATTCTTGGAGAACCCACAAAATAAGACTTTGAAGACACAAAAAACGCTTCTTATCACTATCTAATACCATAGATAGATGGATGGGTGATATTTTGTATTTGCCCTTTGTAACGGGTGGTAGCTTGCGCCACCTAGCCTGAGAAATGCTTTCCTTTAACCAATTAAATACCAATTTTTTTCCCTCTACATCTCTGCAACTATCACAGGGCCGGGAGAATGAACCCCCAGGCTGACCTTTAAAGGGATCGGGCAAATACGAAAAAAAAAGAGAAAAGAGAAAACGCACCCCACCTTCTGCCCCCGGCGAGGAGCGCCAATTTTCCTCTGGTCAACTTTGTTGGGGTTCTTTCCATAACCCAGACCCACCGAGAGACAGGGGTGAAAGCTTTGGACCGGAGCCACGCGGGAGAAGTCCCAATTTTCCTCTGTCCTCCCTGTCTCCAGTTATGCTACTTGCTTTTACCAATTTCAGTTTTCCCTAGTCTCCTTCCACCAATGCTCTAACCTCCTTTTAGTTACCTCAACCCTTTTATAATCCACCCTTCCATCTTCTCCACCAAAACCCAGGGCCCCCTCTACGTCTGTTTCCCCCTCAGAAAGTGCAGGTTTAAGCCTTTGCACCTCAAAACCAGGTGTTCCATAGTTTCGCTCTCCATTCCACATATGCAACAAACTGTATTTATATCTTCGAAGTTTGCCCTATAAGTCTTCATTCCTAGTACCCAAGTTCTGCCCTCAAGCAGTGAAGAGCTCTCCCGAGAATTATCAATCTTTCCGTATTTTCTGTTTTTGTAACCTATACATAGTTTAAGCTGGTTTCTCCTGCATACCTCCTTCCAAGTACATCGTGTTTACACAGTGGCCAGTGGTCAAACAAAATACGCATGGTCTCCCTAACTCTCCTAACATTTTCCTTCTCTTTGTGCAAAGCCTGGGTGACCCCCCCCCCCCCCCTTACAGTCTACAACGTGTTCAGCAAATTCCGAGTACTGAACCTTATCTTCTACTCCCTCTTTATGTTCCAAGAGCCTCTCAATTAAACAACGACCAGTTTTCCCAACATAGAGGAACCCACACCGCAAGCCAAAGCTCGCTCTCATTACATTCCAAGAGCGAAAAATATATTGATATACGCAGTAAGTATATGCAATTATATAAAACCCTAGTGCGTAAGACCCTATATAGGCCATATATAATTTATAAACGTTCTCATATGTTGTTTGGACAAACCATATATCACATTTCCTTCTATTTGCAGTGCATTTGGGCGGTTATGATATCGATTGCCTGTCCTGTCAGTGTTTTTTTTTAATATTGAGTCACTTCTGCGTGGCGTTCGTTATGGAGTGTAACGTGAGTTATGGTATGCAATTTGATACGCTGGCCGAATTCGCTCATCTAGAGCGGTGTAAACAAGGCGCCACGTCTTCGCGAAGAGAACCATTAAAACAACGTCAGCAGCTTGCGACAGCGGCTGGTCGTTTCTCCTTCCCTCATGCTCCACTGAAACAAAAACAACCCGAAAAAAGACCGAAAAGAAAACTCCACCGACGTTATGCTGCTTCTGGGAGCTGCTCACCGGACTAGAGTTGCTTTTCGTACTCTGGCATCCCTTATGTGCGTGGTTCCTTGTTTCGTGATAATGATACTGTTCTTTGAGGATTTTTTCTTATTTGTGTGGGCTTACTGAGCCCTTGAGTAATGTCTGCAGCCTCGTTCTCAAACACTGTGCTTATACAGTTGTATAGGGCCTTCGACATATGAAAGGGCCACTGACAATCCCAACATGATAGATGTATTTCATTATTATGGAAATCGACTGAAAATTAGTTGAACTGACATTACTCTAAAAGTTTTAATCTCGGAAAAGACGTATTTGCAGAGGAAAATATATAATGAAAGAAAGTCAGATTTGAAACTTCTGCCCGAATCAGTGACGTAGATGGCGAAATGGAGCAATTCTCACCTTTTCGAACGCCTTCAAACCGAAAGTGTCGTTTAAATTTATCAATTTCTATCTCATTGATCACTGCAATCACGGGTGCGCGAACCTGCCTACCGGCCAATCGCTCGAATATTTTGCCCCGCACATGCCATAAGTTTTTTGTTTTTTCGTGCAGACCACGCTTGATTTTTTAGTTCGAGTTCCTTTGTCTCTTTTGAGTAGTTAAAGATACACCACAGACTCCACATTTTTATAGGAGAAACATACCATCCGCCGTGTATTTCTTTTGTGAAACACAAGAACTTTCCGAGTTACTGGACCGTAAGCTGTCAAGAACCCTTAAAATTAATCAAGCTCGCGAGCCCGCCCAGCTTATTTAAATAATTGCGACTCCCAAGACCGTCCCCGTCGCAGCGGTTGCTACGGCGAAAGCGTGCATTACGAAAAGCTTCGCCGATCCAGTGCTGTAAACCTTCTAAGGACTCCTCTGCGCGACAGCAATCTCTAAAGTGCACCCCCCCCTTTTTTCAAAAGTCTGCGTTCCCGTTAGATGCAACAAACTCTTTCCCAAGGCGCCTTATTAAAAATTTGAAATCGAAGAACCGTTATCATATGTCAACGTCGCTGAAGTTTAGGGAAAATAGGCTACTCGATGTTTTCAATGTTTCCTAATAACCTGCGCGAAGTCTACCATCGCCAGCTCTGTATAGAGCTAGAAAGCAAATGTCATCTTTGTGGCTTAAAAAACACAACAAATTGCGTTCGTCTTTGCCGCTTAGTTCGCCCATGTATCAAGGCTGTTACATGAACTAATAAACTCAACCACGCCACCGTGGTTTTTTTTTTCGCTCGTTAGGTATTAGGTGTAGGTAACACAACCTAGAATAATCAAGGCCTGCGAACATCCTACACGCCTTCTATGAAACGTCATTACAATAGGAATGGCACCAACTCAGCAATTGATCCGAGCCCGATGACGAGCGTGCTTCGACGCGTTGATTTGACACGAGGTCCAGCCTAACGATGACGCGGCACTTGTGTTCAAACTGTGTCTCCGCTGGATCTCACTGCCATGACGTCTAACTTCTAGTGCGCAAGCATCGATTATTCTAGGTGCTGCTGGTTAGGCGTCTCTAACCGGCAGCATATCTACAGAGACTCGATGAACTCGAGGTGCGAGGCCTTGTCGGTGAGTTACACCTCAAGCAGCGTTTGTATAGGGCGTCGCCGTGCGAGGGCTGTCTGTTTTCTCGTCCCATTTTTGCGTTCTGCGAAACATGTGCTCCCTACTTCTGCGGAAAGTCTTAAATGACATCTACAACACGTTTTCTAGTTATGGCAATAACAAACTAAATACTAATACAAAAAATAACTGTGTCGCAAGCCTGCTCCAATGTGTGCCTATACAGATGCTGTCGTGTACGATATGCGGAGTCAAACTCACTTCGCCTGCATGCATACATGCAGCCGTACTCGCTGAAAGCATACTTCCACAACACGTTAAAGCTTCTATCAGCCATAAATATTGCGGTTGCTTCGTATATGTCTTGGGAGTGCGCTCAAGATTCTGTGCCCAGCCGGGCGCAATAAGCTCCCAAGCGCCTGCCGGGAGTTCGAGAATTCAGTCGACGTATAGCGGTACCGGCATCTTGACCTTTTTTCTCGAAACGAATATTTTACTGTATAATGCTCCCACTCCTTTCTTTGTTTTCAGACGTTTTATTGTTTTAAGACCTTTTGCTCGGAGTTTTTATTTTCCCGCCGTTGAAATTGGAAATGGAAGAGCAAATAACATCCGGCCGAGAGATACAAGGAGTTCGTATTTCCCTGGGCACGCCGAGTCTCGCAACAAGCTCCGGGCGGGACTCCGAAAGGAGGGAAAGATCCCAGTCGCCATCTCCTCCCGAATGGGAAGGAACGGGGAAAAGCGATAGGAGGAAATCGAAGGTCAGTGGCGTACCACGGCAACACCCTCCTTCTCTTTCTTTTCCTCCTTGTCCTTCTACTTTCTTCTCCTCTTGCTCTCAGACAAAAGACGAGCTCTCTCGCCAAGTCCCCTGAAAGGGGATATAGGGAATAGATGTAAGGATAGACGGGAACGATACGTCTACCGAAGAGAGAAAGCGCGCACGGCCTCACAAAGAAACACGTACTCGAGCAAAGACGTAAATCAACCGCGCGCGGGGGCGGGGACGCGGAAAATAGGTTGCCCGCGCGCACACACGCGGACGGGCACGCGCACACACATCACACACATACACACACATGCATACATACATACACGCATAAACAAACAAACACACAAAAAGGTCCAGCTTTCCCAAACTCGCGAGCTAGCACCTTCACGGTCGATGACTAGAATCCGCTTCTGTTTGCGACGGACCGCAAGCGGACGCTGCGGGCCATCCGAGCCAATCCGATGCCGCGTGAGTGCCACGTGACCCGGGGAAAAAAAGGGAGGTCGCAGGGACGCGGGGATGGGAGTAGTCACGTGACACGTTCGCGAAGCCGGATTGGTTGGGGATGACTTCGCAGCGCTTGCTGCGGTCCATCGTAACGTGAAGGACAGTGCACAACGGCTGCGCAGTTTCTCTCGGTCGTTCTCGTCTCCCTTTTCCCTATCTCTCCCTTACTGCATTCTTCCTCCTCCTCCTCCTTCTTCTCCGTTTTCCCATTTTTCCCCCTTTTCCCCTCTCAACGTCCTCCGTGTTTCTTTCTTTTTATTCTTTTGTTTGCTGCGTTCCAGACACGGTTGCCAGATGCTCCCGTCCATTCCCCGACTCATCTGCGTTAACGACTACGACCAGAAACAATTCGAGTGTGTTTATGCGACGCTGGGGACAAAGCTTTAGTGCTCGAAAATGTCGGGTCGCCGCGTCCCGCTACGGCGCATTGTCGCTTTTCTTTTCTTTTAGCGAATATTTGTGAGGGTTTAATCGGTGCTCGTTGCCGGGCTACCATGTCATTATTGCGCGTTTTGGCAGCTGGGACCCTCTTCATTAGTGACGCGGGTCTCTTTCCGTGGCAGGGCTTAGATTGAATTCGTGTTAAACGCGTAGGTAATGACCGCTCGGTGTCTGGATAGACAGTGGGCGGTCATTATAAAATCCCGTTCATTTGTAAAAGCCCGTCATTTATAAAAGACGGTGCGAACACGCTCTTTTAAAAGCCCGTTGGCACGGCGACATTTGAATACGTTGCGCTTGGTTGCGTTAGTACGGCTGCATAAAAAGCACATACTTGAACTCACAGTTTCCGATGTTTCGTCAAGAGAGTGTGCAGTGCCGAAAATAGCCAATAGAGAATATATAATAATCGTTGAGGCCATCCAACAGAAGATGAGTTATACCCTGGTTCCACGACCTCTCTCAACTGTCATTGGGTTAACAATCGTTGGCATTTTTCAGCTGTCATCGAGCTCGGCTAAGTTGTCCGGAATTACACGGTACATAGGCCTAACAACCCCAGATTTCGTTCCCAGATGAAGCCGAAACGGAACCAAAACTGATGTCATATTGCAAGTTTTTATTTTTTTAAGGAGTGATGCAAATAAATTTTATGCACTCTTTTTATTTAATATAAACGTTTAACACGAGATATGATTTTTATGTTGAAAGTAATGAAAGATTATCATAACGTTTAAAACGAATTCAAGCAGGAAAAACCGTAACGAAAGTCTTATCCGCACCGACATCACGATGGACGCGCTCGCCGAGCGTGGGCTTCCTTGACGTGCCGTGATCGTTTTAGCGGCACCTCTGGTCCCGCATCATACCTCTTCCGACAATATTTGCAGCTACGATACTTTTTAGATACCTCCCCGATCTTCCGCCATAGTAAGTGCTTTGCTGGCGCTGGTGATAGACTGTCTTCGGTGATAGAATGCAACCGCTTATCGCCACTTATCGCAGTAGCAAGGCGTGATTCTCGCGAGACACACGCCGTGCTATAATTTTCTCTAGGCGTGTAAAGAAAATTTATTGGTTCCTAGTATTTAGATTCGGGGCCAAAACATTTTCTATAGACGGGTAAAAACAATTTATTCGTTCCCCGTTTTTAGATTCGGGACCAAAGAACTTTCTATAGGCGGGTAAAGAACATTTATTGGTTCTCAGTCCTTAGACACGGGGCCAAATCATTTTCTATAGGCGGGTAAAGAAATGTTTTTGCTACTCAGTCTTTAGACTCAGTGCCATAGAATCTTCTATAGGCAGGTAAAGACAATTTATTGGTGCCCAGTCTTTAGACTTGTGGCCAAAGAATTTTCTATAGGCGGGTAAAAAAAATTTATTGGTTCCCAGTCTTTATACACAGGGCCATAGATTTTTCTATAGCTGGCTGTAACTGTATTTACGGATTTCTATGACCGACCATAGAGGGCCGTAGAGGGTGATAGCCTGCCATATAATTTTCCATAGAAGACCATAGACCATTTTTGTATGGGTGGCATTGGCTACAGTCTCAACTTGAGGGTGAAGGAAGTTATGGTGGGCTAGAAGGGAGGTGTGACAATCGCTCGCTTTGTCCAGCGGGAGAAAATGGCAAGGATGTTCAGCACGCAGCGTTAGCATCGATATGACCATCAGCAGCGCCACGACGGCACTCCGCCGCACTATGAACACTAAAAGGGAAGAAAATGTCTTCGCCGTTGATCACAATCGTGAAGTGCCGCACAATGAATATTTCCTCGTGAGCCATAACAAAATTGGGCACGGCACATTGAGCTGTATGCAGTGAAGACAGTCTACAGTGAAGCTGTGGTGGGTTTGTGAAGCCCCTCGATGTACTTTCACCTTCTATTGCCTGCAGTGCTGGGTGGCGCTGCTATCCGACTTATCGATGGCTCTGGGCCCCGCTATACCCCGCCACAGCTCAGCATGCTGAATCACTGAGTCACTTTCACAAGCGCGATCGTCACACCTCCTCCTTCTAGACCACACTAGCAGAGTATAGTGTGTATTCAGCGTCGAGAATTCACGCTACATGTTGGCAGGAACGGAAAGCAATATTTTTTCTTCCCTCAAGAATGAATTATAGTAGCGTTTGTACGCGATCGAGCAAGCAGCTGCCGCTGCTCGATCAATCTCACCGTGTTCATACAGCCGTTGCAGGATGTATCGTAAATAAGCGAGTGAGCCCATAAATCTGTAAGGGGCTGTCAGAATAGCTGTTGTTTCGCGAAACGAAAGCACCTAACATAAGCGAGAAGAGGACAAAAAACGGAAACGGGTGTTTGTATTTGTATTTACCTAACGTGAAAACAGACAGCAGCTCCAGCCACAAAAACGTACAGCAGCTGCAGTATGGAACGTGTTAGGCCGATGCTGCGGCTCCTGAAATATTTGTGGCCCGTTTCGAAAGAGTCCCATCCAATTTCTTAGATCCAGCCTGATGCATGCCGTCGTCTTTTTTTGCAACTCACTGTCTAACAACTACCCATTTTCAACAAATAAAAAAATCAACGTTTTTCCATCGACATAAGTAAGCAAAACGTTGATGGCGTAGGCAAGTTCGTGTAGACTGGATGAAGAACGCACAAAATTTAAAATGGAAGAGGAAGGAACAGAATCACACAAGGCAACGTATCAACATTGTCTACTGTCATACTGAGACGCTGCCTTCTGTAATTGTGTCCCTTTTTTAACTTTGAATTATTCTCGTTCTCCACCCAGTTTCAGGTTGTTGAAGAAAATGATAGATATGTACAGTGTTTGTAGACACCCGAATACTCTCCCGCCCAAAGCAACGATTTTCAAAGAACCTTTTCTTTTGGTCACTTTTGGTGACTCAATCGTACAATAACAAAAATGATAACAAGGTGTTTTTGACACGTTAGACATACGGTTGTTTGTACTACCAAGACACATGGCTATTATTTTTTTCAAACGCTAACGTATTTTGCGTTTCTCGCGTTTCTGGTTGTCGGTCGTCCTCCCGTTAGTGTCCCCTCAAAAAAATATGTTTAACCAACACGCTCTCCTGACTGTATCTATTTCTATTTCACGCTTTAGAGCGCGTAGATTGTTCCGTCACTGCGCTTCAGCGGAAGATTCAAGTTCCTCTTTTTCTTCAAAGTACCTTTTGCTTATTAAACACGCTTTGTCGATTTGTTTTCTTAGCTCGCAATACTAATGTTTCATTTTTATTGTGTTACCCCCTCACAAAAGATTGTCTCCGAGGTATAAAGAAAATGGCAAAAACTAAAAACAAAATATATCTTTTATTGGGTGTCTCGATGTCTCTTTTAGATTTTCTTGTGACTGTCCCGAATCGAAGGCCACCATTGTCACAAGGAACGGATGTCGCAAGGACGCGGCGAGGAACCTTCTTTTTTATATTTGAAAGCTCCGCCAAACATGCCCCGTGTGCAAGGTAGCCTATAGCTTCGCAATCGGTATAAAGGGCCCCTGCAAGCTTTTTTATTCGAAAAGCGAGTGTTGAAACCCTGCGCTCTTAGCGGCACACGCAAAGGTCGAAGCCTACTCATACATAGGCTCCTGAGTTCATTTATATTGACATCCGAAGATGAAAAACTGCATGCCTACAAAATTGTCCGCTTTTTATTCTAGTTCAGAATAATAGAGATGTTGTGTAACTTCGATTGCCCTGCCCGTAAGTCAGCGAATATACTGACGAAAGAACAGGAACTCTTTGTTTTAGCGCTGTAATCTTTATACTGCCTCCAGCGCCTTTTAACAAGCTGTCCAGATAGGACAAAGCCTATTGACTTCTGCAACGCGCTCGAAATTAGGGCCGACATGCTCTAACACACCCTGCGGCGTCGCAGCAACATGTCAAATCACTAAAACCGATGGCGACATGTTAACGCAGTCGGTGCTCACTACATGCGTCTGCGTTCGTGAAAAAGAACACCGTAGTCTGTAGCGAGGCAATAAACTCTCGTGTGAGCATAGTAATAAACTGAAGCGAACGAGATGGAAAAGAGACACGGAATGCACGTAAGTTATATAACCGCGCCTCCGCTCAGCTTTAGAGAGTAAACTGTATAATAACTGGACTATATGTACTGGAGCTCAGTATATGAGACCGCATGAGCTCCAGTATCACTTGTGACGGCTTGAGGCTGAGCTAGTTGGTTCATTGCTAGGATTGGTAGATAAAGAAAGAAAGATAGGTGAAACGCAATATAGATGAAGAAATTCTTATCTTAAAGGCCGACGACCAGACACGGGATTCTGCAAGGCAGAAGATTCCCTCACCCTGGGGGAGGAGGAAACAGGCAACGGTGGACAGGGTAGAAGGGGGAGAGAAGGAAGCGGGGGAAAAGTGGAGACTGCGAACTGGACGTCGGTCTTTAATTAAAAAGACCATGATGTGGTGGGCTAGAAGGGGGAGGTGTGACGATTGCGCTTGCGAAAGTGACTCAGTGATTCAGCATGCGGAGCTGTGGTGGGTTATATTGGGGTGGAGAGCCATCGATAAGTAAAGCCCGTTCATGTTTTAAATGTAGCGCAAGGGGCGTCGATGCAAGAGGCACGTGCAACGTGCAGTCCTTGGGAAGGTCATGGCGGCACATCGCAGCACTGAGCAAGATTTCAGACGCTATGTTCTTTCCTGAAGTGGAGCGCGGCAAGTGTGTCGAGCATTTCTACAACAACGCATGGCGCCAATTTTCCCAGCATAAAGGGGCATCATCGATAAGTGGATTGCAGCGCCACCCTGCACCAAAGGAAACACAAGGTGAAAGAAGAAGTACATCGAGGGGCTTCACAAGTCCAACATAGCTTCACTGCCACCTGTCTTCATTGCGTCGAGCTCAATGTTCCGCGCCCATTTATGTAATGACTAACAAGCAGCGACCAAAACACTGTTGCGTTCCAGGCTGGAACACTGGGTGCTTGCTTTCAAGGTCAGAAGGCAAAAAGGCGACGTTGTTTGCTGTTCCAAAGAAACACAACAAACTCGAAAGATTCCAAACATGGGAGCGGGCTATACTTGGCGCGGACAAACGCTTAGAAACAATGTTCAGCAGTAAGCGAGCTCAATTTCAAGGAAAGATTTCATTATGCGGCACTTCACGATTGTGATCAACGGTGAAGGCATTTTCTTCTTTAGTGTTCACAATGCGGCGGAATGCCGTTCTGGCGCTGCTGCGGGCCTATGGATAGAGTGCCTTCATACGCACGCGCGCTTTTGCTGGAGTGGTGACATCTCAGCCATTTTTCCGCCCAATCGTTTTTTTATGCATTCTGAAGTGCGCGCAGTCCGGTGTCACTCAGCTCGAGTCGCGTAGCTTTGGCTAATGCATAGACGCCATTTTACCGCCCAAGTCACGCACCGAGTGCGCGAGAGCGTCACGCGCTGGCACATTCAGGGCAACAATGGATGTCGTCACCCTGAGACAGACAGACATGTAGGCACCCTACCTATGGATGCTAACGCTGCGTGCTGAACAGCCTTGCCATTTTCTCACGCTTTACGAAGCGAGCTGATTCTCACACCTCCCTTTCTAGTCCACCATAACCATAAAATAGTTTTTCAACTTCTTCCTTTTTAGTTTTAGTTCTCAACTATAAATCAAAATGAAAAATCACGTGCGTCGTGATGGGCTTGGGCACCGGAGGTGATGACTCCAAACTTCCACCGTGCTTTTTAAGTACAGTGCCTATTCCATACTATTCTATTCTATTCTATCATGGAACTTGTCGTTCCCAAGTGATGATAAGTGCCGCCACAGCACTCATTGGCAAAGAACGCGAATTCAAATATTCCATCGACGGGTTAATTGTTGACGAGCGCATACGTCCCAGTACGCAGTGCTCGCGTCGAATGCTTCAGCTGGGTTTGGCTAACGTGCTTGGGCAACGCGGATGCATTAAAAGTGAAAAGGCGGAAAGGTTTCGAAGGAAAGGAGGTACAAAATAGTCCTCTATTTTTTTTATCAGTTTTCGAACTGAAAAGCAGGTTTTTGGCTTCCTACGCTCGCGCACTAGTTTTATTTTAGAGCACTAAACCATATACGATTGGTAAAACCCAATTTATTCCAGGCGAAAATTTATTTTATGGTCCCATTAAGCAGTTGTTATTCCAGCGGTGTGCTTGCCTTTTCTGTGCTCTCTCGGTATGTAACCTTCCTTTATGTTCAGCTGGCACCTATATATAAGCTCCAGTATCAAGTTTCGAAGATACTTTTTTTCCTTCAAACTGTGCTCGACTTGATTGTCGTACTTCTGTTGATGTAAAGCAAGATATATCGGGCCATCAAATTCGTAGTCTTGAACTATGACTGGGGCCTAGCGTTCCGTTGGTAATAGGAAACATAATACCGGACTTTCGACTGTTTCAAATTCTAAAGTTGTCGTGTTGGACAAACTGTATTCTCACATAGTTGAATGTAGTTCAAAATAGCTGAAGATATTTGATCACAGTTCAACAGAAGTTTTGATAGAACGTAGTCGAAAACTATGTTCTATGTTGCGCAAAGATGCATGGCGATCGTTAGCCAATAGGGGTTCGCTTAGGCTCGCTGAGGATACTAATTTAGTTTCCTTTTCTTGTTTGCAATGTGATGTGTTTTTTTTTACTGCAGTTTTAGGGGTCGTTAAGTCATTAAGAGCGGATTTTTTTTTCGCAGCATCCACCATTAGCTTTGATGAGAAATAAACTGGTCATTAATATTTTCCTAACGCACTCGAACACACTTCGGCGAGCCTCGCCACTTCTTGCAACTCCTGATCATTTCCCACGGGGGCTTCGCATGCTTCAGGACGGCCATCTGTCTTGGCTAGTTTCTGTTTTTCTTCCGCCGAGGTGTCGGTTCATAAATCTTGTGGGGATGTTGCTACAACATCTCTTTCGGAAATCCCACAAGATATGTTTATTCCAACATCGTTGAGCTCTCTGTTTACGAATTTGAGATACTTCTGCGTAAATGATTTCTAAACGACAAGAAATAGTCCAGGAAATTACGGCAAACCCAATTTCAGCAGCCGATTCAAGGTAAAGAAAGCACAGTGGGTGACATCAGACCATTTTTGGCACGTCTCTTGCTTGGTCGCATAATCTGTTTTATCAGCAAAATTCCATACAAAAACCGTCATGTTTTTTTTGTGTTTTTTAATATAATATTTGGCTGATAAAAGTTAAAGCACGTTCTACTCAAACTCGAGCTTTAAAGTCCAGCGTCAGATTTCGACGTTACATTTTACACAGCCATATATAAAATATGCGAAATACTTCAATTTAATTCGACGAGTTCTTTTTTTTAAGTGTTATATTTACCGGTGTGCCGTTTTCACCATGCTTTTATCAGGCTCGGCGGCCATTCAGTGAGGGAATAATCGTCATAGTAAGTTGGCTCGTAAATTATTATTTGATAATTAACTTTTTTATTTAGTGGTTCTAGGGATTACGTTGCAATTGAAGTATTGACGGAATTTACTATTAGAGGCCAGACCAATTCAAAGAATATTGGAAAGTTCAATAGTTTGATATGTTTGTTGAACAATGTTCACGTTGATCTATGTTCACGCGGAATGAGTGCAATAATTAATGAGTTGGCGCATATACTTGGTTTCGGCTCAACTCCGGACGCAGCCGATACTACAGCCGGTAACAGGCTAAGAGTAAAGTGTAAACAAGTGGAAGCTCCTCCCACTTGTTTAGACTGTAGCAGAACGAACGCTGGAGAGGAGGCGACCTCCTCTCCACCCTTCGCTCTGCTAAAGTGAAAAGTGGGAGGAGCTTCCACTTTACTCATGCCTGTCGCCGACTCTACTATACCGACTGTACTGTCACCAACTATCAAGCGGCGTCAAAAGCCGAAGTCACTGGGCCCTTTTTGTTTTATGATTGGTTCAGCGATGATAGCTAGAACACGTAGAGAAACACTGTGGACACCTTGATGGTGCCCTGTTGACTGTCTAATTAGTCCCATCAGCTCGTAGTGTCGGCTGCCCCTGGAATCGAAATATAGAAACACGAAACAAATTTAAATGTACTTTTTTAAGTTTTGAGAACAAGATGTAACGAGTAACGTAACTATGTTACCCGTTACTTAAAATAAGATAACGTAAGTACGTTGCCCGTTACTGTTTTGAAGAAGTAAAGAGTACGTTACTACGTTACTGAAAAAAGTAACTCGTTACCGGTAACGGCGTTACTTGTAACGCGGTACCGCCAAGACTGCATCTACACGAACTTAGCGCACAAAACCGCAGAGATAGGGAATATACAACAATGATAGAAGAGCTGCGCCATTCGCGCCAAATTATGAAATGAACGAAAGTCTGCTGCACCTTGCGCCAAAGTGCCACTTTTTGTTAAAAATTATGCCACTCCTGCGCAAAAAAAAAAAAAATATGATATATATATAATATGTATATATATATATATTTATTTTTTTTGATTGGTTGATTTTAATTTTTACAGAAGTAGGATGAATGGAAAAGGTTTAGTTTGTTTCATCATAGGTCACAGCTCAGTCGAAGGCTCGAGCACATACTAAAGGCGTAAATCAAGATACATTCGCTGTATTTGATTGGTTTAATCGACGAAAGAACACATGCAGGAAAGTGGACGCATGCCTTCACGTTTGTTTGGTTGATCCCATTGGCTCGTGGCGTCGGCTGAGCTTTATATGAAGGCGAAACGAAGTATTGAGATTGCTCGTCAACCGCGCTGGCCAGTTCATGGCTGGCGGGTTGATCTCCGACATTGTCCAAGGTTTTACACAACGTCGGTGATGTCATAAGCTAAAAGTCGCGAGAAAAGATTGCAAAATAGTTTGATGGCGGCTATAATGATAAGACAGAACCGGGTCCTTGTACTCTTGATGATATCACTTGATTATCACGTCTGCCGTATGCCTCCGTGCCGCCTCTCACCTGCCCGACTCCCATCGAGCTTCGCCACTTTGCACCCTGAGGATGCTATACCTCGTGACCATAAAAGAAATGACGATATAAGCAGGAGTTTGAATCGCAATTCTCAACCTTAATTGCTTACTAAAAATATGTATTTTATGTGATTATAAATATTAGAAAATGGTCTTCGTCTTGATATAAAAATTATATGAGTATATTGGAAATTCTGCGCGCTGAAAACATGTAAAAAGTGACGTTTTTGGCCGTACATGGTTTGGTAGTACAAATAAGCAAAGTTTAATGTTGTACCGAATTGGTTCACATTTATAGGAGGTACAGATAAAGAGTGCTTGCTTCGCGTATGTGGACCTTTTTTTTTCATTTTCATCTTGTATTGAGAGCTATAGGCCTTGCAAAATAGGCTTCATAGAATTTAATTCACGATCAATTTTCCCGACAACAGCTCGGTTTTTACGTCTGAAACTTGTGACATTTATTAATGGGTATAGCCTAAAAATGTGTGCCAAATGTCATTAAGATGGATGCTGAATGTTTGTGGCAAGGCCCGCGTGAAAATGAATAAAAATGGCAAAAATAGGCAAACATTAATTTCGTAGTACAAATGCAGCGTCGTTAGTTTTCAACACAAGGTATCCGAACTTCTGGCAGACAAACTTAAATATATGCTCGTTTGCATATCGTGGATCTTTTCTTAACTTTGCGTTAAATGTTTCTGAAAAAAAAAATGTTGAACTGCAGAGAAATATACACCATTTTTAGACACAAAAATGTAATTTATTATACGTTTTTTGCAGGTTGAAAGATAATGTGACTGTAAGCAATGTAAATTATTACCGCGTATACAAATTAGCAGCTTCTGAGTTCAGCAAATGTTGCTCGGTTTTGTCTAAAGTAAGCAAAAAACATAATAGCAGTTTCTTTTGGAGTTTTTATGGCCGATTGTGCCATCTGTTGAGTTGTGACGAAAACTGAAGAAGTACTTGTTTAAGAAAATTCCTAGGGTGGCGCTGATTTTGTCTCTGATACATAGGCGCTTTTAAACAGATATGCGCATGGGCGCAGCCATGACTGACCTTCACTTTCTCTTCCTCTCATTTGGTACGCTTCTCTTCAGTGCCGTGGTCGCGAGAAAGGTTATTGAGTTTTATACACAACAGCGTTACGTCATAAAAGTTGTCTTGTGGTTAACTCGTTATTACCCATTTTAGCGGCTGGGCATTTCAGTGAGGTAACAGAAAACCACATGTTGCTACTCACATCTGACGCACGGGAAAAGGGTCTAATAAAATCTCTCCCCTTAAAGTGCGCTACCAAAAGCGTTACACGATGGGCTAAACCCTTCCTACGCCGTCTTTCTTTTGATCATTTTTATTTCATTTATTAAAATAAGAGTAATGTCGGACGATCAACTTTGACGATGTTAGTTTAATAATGCGACAACTTCAAGCTTTCACTGTGCTTTTTGCAGCCACTATAACTGTTGTCCCTTGTAATTAATGATAAGCCCTGTGACTTTAGTCAGGATCACAACTCGTGAAGTTTCCTCGCGCTTCTTTTTTGTTCTTGCAAGTGCTCGCAATCAGCGTTGCGAAATAAAATTCAGCGAGATGATCAGTGCTGCCCTGCCATGTTCTTCTATGGCGGGGCTAGTTAGCGTATTTCCTTGTGGTCCTCGCTCTCGCTTAAGAGCAATGGAACTCTTTAGCCGCTGTGGGGGTGCAACCACACTATCTTGCCCAATACTGTCTGAGCCATCCAAAGCAAATGACCCCCAATCACTGCGATTGAAAATGTGTGACAAAATGCTTATCCAAAATTACTGTAGTGAGGCGGTTGAACACTGTTTTGGCTTACGATTTAAAGAAACTCGTTTCTTGAGGAGACAAAGAGGAAGAGGGGTTCCGCATAGGCCCCAGCAGGCAGGCGGACTCATGACCCGTGTCTTGAATTTCTCCAAAAATTTATTGAACTCAACCCCTGAGCAAAGAAGCAAATACGGTGACGTGGACGTTCCTCTCAAATGAAATTAAAGCGCTGTAGGAAAGGTATTGTTCTTGCGACCCCTTCGAGCTGCGGCCGCAAGGAGCAACCTCTCCGTCCACGGTTCTTCCAACGGCTGAGCGAGGCAAGCTTTTGTTCTTTAGCACATTTGGCTTCAAACCTAAACACATAAGGATAATAACGCGGAGGGAAAAATTGCGCCGCAGAACCTAGAAATCGTCGACTCGAACCGAACGTCGCCCGTTTCGATCTGCAGGAGCATCGTACCGGCGTGCTAAATTTCTCGCCCCCGTCGGAAACACCAGGTGCCTCTTTTGGTAGTTTTACTTTCTGCTGTCTAGACAGCCAACAACAAATTATGGTATATTCGCGCAAAGATGGTTTTTTACACAGAAAGGAGCAAACCTCATCGCGTTTCGAAGTCACGTGCGCCGCCTCATAAATTCTTTCTAATCCCGTACTACGCCACTCCGCCGAGAGCTAGAGATTGTCCACCGTTCTGGCGAGAAAAGAACATGCCGTCGAACGACAAGTTCGAGGTTTTGCGCAAAAAGCATAGTTGAAGTTTGAAGTCGTCGCCTTCTTGCGCCAACAGCGCCAAGGTTCAGTCTGACATTGGGATTAATCATGCTTTTATCGACGGAAACAGGAGCAGCATCGGACTGTCAACTTTGACGTTGTTCGTTTAAAAATGTAGCAACTTTAAGAATCCACCATGCCTTTCACGCACATTATCAAACCTAATTGAACTCATTGTTCGACGCCATTTTCCTTTCTCGCCATGTGACCTACACAAGGTGTTTTAAAAACCTTGATATCCCCAAAAAGCTCAAACTTAGCTCTTTTATTGCATACACATCCAATAATATATGTACCGACTAAAATTCGTTATAATCATGCGTCAGCGATCGGCTTCGAGGCAAGTTTGAGACGAACGTTGACGCAGTCGTCGTGTCTAACCTGTATTCAGCGTTGGACTTTGCTGATGACGTCATCCACATACTCTCGGCACGGTGAAACGTCATTGGTCGCGGGCGCTATGGCGTCAAACCAATCACTGCGACCCGTTATTGACACCTTCTCCCATGACCTTGCTACGGTGCGAGTGGGTGCGAGTGACACTAACAGGAGCAAACATGGTATATGTGCGCTTGCCGGATAAAGCTGTCGCTTTCAAACGGTCTACTGCTTTGCAAAATGTTCTACTTGCACAAGCGCTCGTACGTTGGAATCGTGTTCTAAACCTACACGCCCGCGCCTGTGGCACCGACAACGCGGTACAGGTGCGGAGCTCCTGCGAAGAAGTTTACGAAGCGAAGAATTAACAAGACGGCACCTGTTCTTGATTTGACATATTGAACGGAACTAGAGAGCATTTCAGCGCGCTCGCAGTTAAGAAAAACAAGTCGTGGCGCGCAAAGCTCTCAAACACTTTTCTTGGACTTCTGATAAATTCCTGCAGCCCGTGAACAAATCCAACGAAAAAAGAGAGCAAACAGTGGAGGAAAGTAAAACGGATGTTCTAGTGCGTCCGTTTCGTCGGAATAAAGTTGGGGCTGTGTAAACAAGTGAATGGCAAAACCACGTTCTGAACCTTTCCCCCCTCCCCCGCTTTGTATCAACATTCAAAGAAGGTTCTTTGTTCGGCCAAAAGGAATCAATAGCTTGACAGGAAAATAACAAACACGGGGCGCCAGCAAGAAAGAGTCTGACAATGAAATAAGCAACGCGCGTCGAAACAAGTCAACTCCACTCGGCCTCAAGCTTCATTTTTTTAACGTTTACGTTTTCAAGGCTAGCGTGGACTCCGCAGTGCGGCAGGCCCGAGCTGCAATGAGAAAACGTGGCTTCGTCTAGCTTCTCATTCGCGTGGCCTGTTGTGCAAAAGAGACGTCAAACGAACCCACCCGCACGCGCAAGAAGGTTTGACAGCTTTGGAGAGCTATGTTAACTATATGTTATAAACTTTATAGTGTGACACACAAAAAAAAATTAACACGGAGTATAGGGCCTCCAGGAAAGAGTGTACACGTGCACTGATCTTTTAACTAAAAATCTAAGCCGATAAAAAAAGAAGAAAAACCGTAAACACAGCTATCTTAAAGGGAACAATACAGTGTATAAAACAGAACAGCTTGGCAAGCTTGCTGTCTCGTCAAACGAAAGAAGCGCGCCCCGAACGCGTAAATATGAAGAATGGCAGTTATAAGAATCCTTTCTTGTGAAACGGCGTGTGTGCGATGGCAAGCATTACATCATTCGAAAGCGTTATTAGAATATATTGCAGGGTAGCCGATTCCATTTTTCAACTGCACGTTGAAAACAGCGAGTATTGGAAATAAACAGTTCTACCGGGTGTCCCAAGTTGTGGCGACGCTCTTTAAATCGACGGCGAAATTCGGTTTCGTAACCCATCGCGCTACGATTTTGTGCAACGTTGCCCACAGAAGACGCTTTTTTTTGTTGTTGCAAAATTTGCAAAGAGCGAATTTACATGAGAAAAAAGTAAGGAAAGAAAAAGGCTTAGCTCATATGGAAACGCAGCAAAGCCAAAGGTCTTCAGACAATACGGCGCCGTTTCGCACGGGAGACAAGAGATGGCGCAAGCGGTCGCGACGCCAACTGCCGCCAACGAACGAGCATACGGCGCCGAGAGCCGGCGTCTTTAGCAGACGATCTTTTCGACTCAAATGAGGAAAATTACAATTAGCACAATCGAGGCATCACAGACTTCTCGGTGCACGGACAGTTCGTTACATGATTAATAAAGATCCGGAATTTATTTTTTGTTTTTATTTTCTCTAAAAGTAATGAGCACTATTTTAGCTAGAAATGCATTTTTTTAGACTTTAAAATTTTGTAGAGTTGGTCATTTATTTACGGTAACTTGCTCATATACAACCTAAGTCATTTTGTTTGGCGCAGCACCATCCTGCGTGAGGACTGGAGGCGTTATGTTTCGTTTTCTGGGGCTCTAAACTCGTCAAACACAAAGCTGGTGCCGAAGTTCACAAAGCGCGCCGATTGCACTATCACGAGGATGACTTCGCGCTTTTAACGCCAGCGTCCAATCGGCACGCTCCGCGAACTTTCGGCTCCAATTTTGTGTTTAACGAGTTTAGGGCCCCTGGTATCTCTTTTCCTACGTACGCTCTAGACGCATCACATCGTGTTTGCGCGTTGGGTCGATACAGGCGTTCTCGACGCCTTCTGTAAGCGTTTAAGCTTTATTACTGGCAATCTGTGTACGAAAGGCCCCAGCAGCAAGAAGCTTGAGAATGTTGAAATTACCCGAGACTGTGGTAAAAGCTGGGAAACTTTGTGGAACTTTGAGAAGTCCTTCTCCCTGTGTCCTTTTCCTTCCACGCGTTTCCCATGTTTGACCGCGGTCTCGAGTAATTTTCAACATGATCAACATCCACCAGCTCGCCTGCACGCTCAGCGTTTTTTCGTTAAGCTTGAGGATTGTTTCTGTACGATAAATCAGAACAATTTGCGTTCACCACAAAATCGTATAGCATCGATTGTTTAGCACTCCTGAAAGGAGAAATTAGTTCTTCCCATCTGTCAATCGTCGCACGTTTCGTAATATTGCCACGCGCGTCGGCGAGCAAGCGCGTGCGTGGCCGAGTGCATGATTACCGCGCTTGACGTTCGTGCGGAGTCCCAGGGTTCGATTCCTGGGGGCTCCGCGAATTTTGTTTATACTTTCAGTTTATTATTCTGGTGAATTCGAGAACATTATTGTTTATTCTAGGCCCGAAAGTTCTACGCGTCGAACCTTCCACGCCGATTATTCAAGAAGCCCACGCGTGTACATAAGGGGCTTCGCGTGGCGAGCCAAAGTCAGTTTCGCCTCAGCGTTCGATCTTGCTGCTTCGCCGCCTTCGACGCCCGCGACGCTCTGTTGTTCTCTCTTTTCGCCTTTTATTTTTGGGCACTAGTTCGCCCCATTAAACGTTTAGTTTATTCAGTTATTCGCAGCCTCATCACTTGTCCTTCGTGACATTTTGGTGGAGGTGCGGGGTACCGCATGTCCGTGAAGCGCACCCCTCCAAGTTCCCGCAGTACAAGCCCGAACCCAAGCTCCGGAGGACCCGACGAAGACCAGATCGAGGCCCGGTTCAGTCGTCGCACCCATGGCCTAACCCCGGAATTCGGACTTCTGCCATCCAGGACCAGGCAGCCAACGACGCCGACAATGGACGACCAGCAGTCGCAGACCCCGGCCGCTTCTAACATCATTTACCTGCCCGTCACACCACGAACTCCGACGCCCTTCCACGGTGAAGCTCACGAAGACGTAGAAGACTGGCTGCATCATTATGAACGTGTAGCCCGCCACAACAGATGGACGGATGAGCACCGCCTCCAGAACCTCTACTTCGCGCTGGAAGGCACCGCGAGGCACTGGTTTGAAAACCACGAAGCCTCCTTTAATTCGTGGGAGCCATGCGCCGCCGAACTAAAGCGGACGTTCATCAACTACCACCGTCGGCAGCGAGCGGAGGACCTTCTTCGAACAAGGGTGCAGGGCCCCACCGAAAGCGTGACCAGCTTTGTCGAAGATGTCCTGCGTCTAAGTGCCCGGGCCGATCCGGAAGCCACCGAGGAGAAGAAACTTCGCGCTCTCCTGCGTGGGGTGAAGGGAAAAGAGAAACAACAGAGCGTCGCGGGCGTCGAAGGCGGCGAAGCAGCAAGATCGAACGCTGAGGCGAAACTGACTTTGGCTCGCCACGCGAAGCCCCTTATGTACACGCGTGGGCTTCTTGAATAATCGGCGTGGAAGGTTCGACGTGTAGAACTTTCGGGCCTAGAATAAACAATAATGTTCTCGAATTCACCAGAATAATAAACTGAAAGTATAAACAAAATTCGCGGAGCCCCCACGAATCGAACCCTGGCCCTCCGCACGAACGTCAAGCGCGGTAACCACTCGGCCACGCACGCGCTTGCTAGCCGACGCGCGTGGCAATATAAATCGAGGCATAAAACACATTGTAAACGTTTTTTGCCGGCCATGGTTCTAACAGACTCTGTCACGTCATGTCACGTCATGTCACGTCACCTATGAACGAATTTAATTTCTCCGCTAGATTTAGCGGAAAAATTGACGTCACGTCACCTCAACAGCAATTTAATCCCCGCTAAATTTAGCAAGGAAATTTCTGAATTGGTGTGTAGGTCTGTGACGTCAATGCAGCATTGCGCATTCAGTCCCCCCCCCCCCCGCCTAAATTTAAAGGTAAAACTGTCGTCACATGACTTTAACACCAATTCAGTTTCCGAGCTAAATTTAGTGGGAAACTGTGACGTCCCATGATGCAATGCGCGAGGTTACGCCAACGGCGACGGCGACGCCGCTCAACGCGGAAACGGACGCCTAAGAGCTGCGCTTTAAAAAGAAACAGCCGCGTTTGCAAACAAAGGCACTGACATCAAGGGGATTGCAAACGGCGGTTCTATTGAAGACCCAACCTCATGTTTAAAATAACAACCATGTTCTTTCTTGATGGCCGTGGTTGCTCCAAACCCCGAACCACTTCGTTGTCAGGGCATTAGGAAGCCCTCCACAATCACAACAATGATTTTAACACCGTTTGCAAACTCGCGAAAGAACTCTTGCGCTCGTCATGCACGCTGTCGTCGAAATGGTTGCTTCCGGTCCGTCAAGCACAGGAAACAAGCTATCTGTCGCACTGTGAGAGGGGAACGTCCGCTGTCCCCATAGATCAAGGGTGGCCAGACTGACCCGACGTAAGGACCGCAGGAAAAAAGCCACTAAGCTTCCAAGATCCGCCTAGAAGAAAAAAGGCAGAAAAGTGCAAACGAAAAGTTTCTAGTGCAATAAATGGAACTTGAACTACTTTAGATCTATCCCTGTCAAAAACAATCCAACCATTGTACGTATGGTAGCAGTAGCACAAGACTACCAAACCGCAACCTGTTTTTGTTTTTCAATTTAAAGCGCGTTCATTTTCTTTTCTTTGGCTTGGGGAAGTGTTCGTGTGACCGGGAGGGAGGCGAGGGGGGGGGGGTCAGGTTGACCAGAAGCCGCGAAAGAGCCGCATGCGGCTTGCGAGCCGCAGCTTGGCCACCCGTGGCATAAATGGTGTACAAAGAATAGCTGGATGATGTCAGTGCCGTCATTACCCTGTTTCTTTCATCACTTTGAAAATAATATTTTCCTGTCCTGCTAATCCACCGAGAAAAAAAAGCCACTATCAGTCATTTCTGAAGGTAAAGCTTGGACAGCTCACTACTTGGTTAGCGGGTGACATGGAGGAAATTAAACTCCAACTCCAATTTAATACGCAAGTACTTTTTGCAAACGCATTGGCAAGCGCTGGCGCCTCGCACGATCAAAGAAAAAAGAAAAAGCAATCAATCACTTGTAGATCATTACAAAGTAATGTAGGCGTGTGCGAGTACCGAATAGGTCACTCAAATCAAATATCGATTTGAATCACGGAAACAACCCGAAGAGATTGAATACTAAATTTATTTTGCATGAGACCAAATTTGTTTACTTCTACTCGTGCGAAAATAGCAGTGGCTGTGCATGATCCGGGTTCAACTTCTCCTTCGGGGCCATAACGACGTTTCTGGCCGTGAAAGAACGGCTTTAAAACGATGTTTATACGGGTGTTTCAGCGAAAACTTTCGAAAATTCCTAACAATAAAATCACAAAAAAACACTCTTTTTGAAAATTAATTTGCAGCCGCCGGAGACGCCAAGAATTGCAAAAGCATATAAAAATGCGCTATTTAATTAACAAAAATGTGCTAATTAACTTTTGAATTGGTGACGTTTAGGTCTATGTTGCTACTAGAATTGTGTAGGTTACCACCATGGAAGACTACAGCAATCTACGGAAAGTAAAAAGAAGCCACGGGCTTGAAAATATTCGCTGGCAAACTTTGCGCTGTATATGAGTATCATTTCCGAAATTTGATATCACTGCAGGCAACTGTCTTATCATGCTCATTACAGCGCAAAGTTTGGCGGCGAATATCTCCGAGCCGGCTGCTCCTTTCTAATTTTCATAAATTGTTTTTAGCCTTACATCGTGCTGTAGCCTTCGAAATTCTGATTTCAAAATCGACCGAAATGTCGCTAATTAGAAATTTAATTAGCAAATAAGTTAATTAGATCGCTAATTTTTTAATATATTTTGCAATTCCTGGCGGCCCCCGCGGCTAAAGTTTGTTTTCAAAAATAGCTTTTTTTATGACTCTATCAACAATAGTTTAGAGCTTTCGCTGGAACACCCGGTATATAAAACATTAGGGCGTTTGCTTGCGGAAGGAATAAAATGTAGAGCATGCGTCTTGTGTGCTTTTTTTTTTCTTCGGCCTATGAAGAAAGCTTGTGACAATTGAAATCGAGTTCATGATGGGGCGAGCGCGTTATCGGAGTATTTGGTCATGCTTCACAAATATTTTTTTGTACTGATAAAAAAAAAGATCCACGCAAATCTTATTTTGTTGCAAACAGCTAATTCAGGTGTTTCTCAAGGAGCTCTACAACTTTCCCATTGACATTTCGGCTCTTAATAAAACATTTAAAAACGAGGTAATTAGTGCTGACATTTTATTAATTAGGCCTCATTACAAAATACTGCATCTCTCACAAGACGCTTGCTAACAACATACAGTTGGTTTCCTTGACATAAAACAATCCACTTTTAAAGAAGAAAAAAATCAGGTCGCGTTGTTTGGGATATTCGGTATTTGCGTAGATCTACGTCCGGGTTGCGCGAGAAGGGAAACGTGGCTATGTTTTCAGTCATGATTTATTTTTGGGAAAAGAACGGCGCCCTGTAGAGCGATGGAACAATACACGACAAGCATATAACGATACAAGAAAAATGATAAGTGTTGGCTGCATCGCAAGCCGACAGATTTCGGACTTCTCGCCTCGCTCCCCAAATGCAGCCCGTTGGTATCTATGCTATTTTACGTCTTGTTTCTTGAAATTTGAGAAAACAAATACAAACTCGTATTTACACCGTAAAGTCCGTGCACCGAAGCGTCAGTACATTGAAATGTCCTACACCGAAAAGTCCGTGCACCGAAAAGACTGCACCGGAAACGCCCTACACCGAAATGTCCGGATCCCGACGCTATAGAATGTCACGCAGGGCTTGTGGAAGCTTTAGGTGCTTACGCTCTGCCCTACACAACTTGGGTATTGATGCGCTCATATGTTAATCAGGGTTCGACGTTGTTTCTCTTACGGTGGAGGATTAAAACACTGCGAACGATTAGTGCATGCGAAGTGTGTGTTTTTGCACTCCTTTTTTGTCTAAAACCTTGCGCAACTAACCAATCTAACATTAATCGAGAGCTTATATTGTTTTTTTTTTGACATGCATATAGTGAAATATTTTAGTGCAATGTTTTTACCCAAAACAGATTAGTTGCCGTTGGCGTAATAAATAGCCACCGGGTAAAAAAAACATAATCAGCAAATTTCATAATTATGCCCTAATCATCACGTCACACATTTACACTTGACGTCCGCCAAGTTCAAAATATTATACCATAAAAATAGTTTTATTATTTTCAAGGGATATTTTTATTCATTCTCTGGACTTTTATTGTCATTGCAGAACTGCTTTGTTTTGCCATTGTACAGCCTGTCTCAAAATAATAACTTTTTTCTCTTTCACCCCAAAAATAAACTGCAGATCGCCGAAAGTTCAGTTTTTTCGCCCAAAACGTAGCGCTAACAGTCCTATAACCACATGCCAAAGTTTCAAAACTAACCGTCATCTCAATCAAAAACTTAGATTTTCTAAAAATTTTCAAGGAAAACGAATCAAGTTTTTTCGTCCGTTTTCGGTAACTGCCGCCATTCAGCTCCATGATTCCGAGATCTCGATCGGCCGCCATTTTCTCAGTCAAAATTACAGAAAACCAACGAATAAAAAACATTTACTTTGAGATAAGATTAAGGTTAGTTTTTGAAACTTTGGCATCTCCATTGATAAAATACTAATTTTTATATAAAAAAAGATTGTGTCCAATAAACACACATGAATCACACAAGATATATAAGAACGTAAAAGAACCATATAAGAACTATATCATATCTTGTATGATTCGAGATCTGTGTTTGATTGGACACAAGACATTTCTCATACAAATGGCTTTTTCACTAGGGTAGCGCCACATTTGAGGTGAGAATGAGCGTTCCGCTATGCGTAGTTTAGTTTTGCTGTAAAATAAATCCTGTGACTTTGTATTTTTAAACTTTGTATAATATTTCCATCAAGATCAACTACTAGTACGTGTACACAACTATCTGAATTCTTGTATATGTATGTGTTTTTTTATCAAGAAAAAGACGTGGAAATTTGTTTTTATTTATATTCTGCTGGTATTAATCTTTTTGTTATTCACGGCGGCTCTGAGGTCGCATCACAGCAAGAAACTATTGGACTTCATCTCGCGAGTTGCGTTCTGCGTTATCAAACACGAAAATAACTTTTGCGTGCATACATTGAGGGTACTGTAAAAAAAAGAATTAGATCAAAAAAAGATTCACACCTAGACGAATATTTATTAAAAAAATGTTTGATTTGAAAGAACACTCGAAAAAGTACAAAAAAAAATTTTAAATGGTAAAAGGTCGGTGAGCTGGGCAAGTCGGTAAGCATTAAACATGGTTCGAATTAACGAAAAAAAGGTAGGAATCTGTAGAATACTGAGACAGGCCAGACGCTGTCCTCTTCAGGAGCTTTATAAAGATTAGTGCGGGTACACATGACTAAAATTCTGCGTATTTGTGTGCTGTACTGTGATATTGCGAAAAAAAATATTATGATTGAAGCTCTGTGGGTATTTTCTGTAATGCCTCTCCTACTTCTGTTTGACTTTAAATTCAAGTGAATTAAACATAGAGCTTTCCAAACTTATTGATTGCAAAGAACAAAGGAGAAAAATGGTCCTGTGACGGCAACAAGTATAAAATGCACGAAGCTCTTTTAAGAGGATAACGGTTCAGAAACAAGCGTTCTCTAAAAAAAGATGACCAAAATCTTCAATAAAAGCACTTAACGCGGACCTTGAAAGTCCACGCAAATACAGATAATTACTTTATAGCCTAAGTGTATTACTTGGGCTAGCTGGTGATACATTGTGAAGATTAAAAGCGCTAAAAAGACGAGGAACAGTAAAGGAAGACACACCACGGAGCGCACTTCCGACTGAAGTTTATTCTGAATTGATAAAACAGAAACAAAACATATATGCCTTATCAACAAAAACACCCATGTCATGTACGCACATTGTCCTACTAATCTACATTTCTTCTTACCAGCTTGGCCTATAAAAGGACTCTAAATACTCCACTTCCGAATCATAACGACCGATCGATGGAGCGCTAACGCATGTATCGTGACCGCACTTCTTTATAAATTAGGCTCTTGAAATTTTTGTAGATGGTTGAGCGTGTTGGGTTTCAATTTACGATAAGGAAAGAGGGACATTGAAGAAAAACAGACAAGACAGGCGAAAGCCTGTCTTGTCTGTTTTTCTTCAATGTCCCTCTTTCCTTATCGTAAAATTGAAAATTTTCTTGTCATTTCTGTTTCGGTTCCAGCTCAAGATGATGGTTTCCTTAAACTTTGGGACACAATCGCAGTCTATCGTAGTGCACCGCCAGAATACCCGCGGGCGTAGATATCATTGCCAGTGCGAGCTCCCTCAGTCGATCATTTATTCAGCGTAGCGGGTCTACGTGGGAGAGTCTGGACGCTGAAATAAACGATAGACTAATGGAGCCGCACTTGGAATTGAGTCGTCGCCCGCGGGTAATTTGGCGGTGCACTGCAATGTATGCTATTGTGTCCCAAAGTTTCAGGAAACCATTATCTTGAGCCGAAACTGGAACAGAATGGGAGGGAAATTTCAGAAGGTATTTATAAACGACACGATCATACTACGCCCTCGTACGCAGCGAGGGCGAGGACATGAGAGAGACAGAAGTGCCGACGACCGGAGCGGCACGAGATTGTTCCGAGCGCGCCAACTGACAGTCACTTCCCTGATAGAGAGTCGCCGATCACGATACATGCGATTTAATCGCCCCATCGATGCTACGCCTGATATGATTCGGAAGAAGGCGTATTTACGAGTCGCTTTATTCAGTGCAAGCTAGTAAGGATAAATGTAGATCAGTAGGACGATGTGCGTACATGACATGGGTGTTTTGTTGATAAGGCCTCATAGATGCTTTTTCCTGTCTGATAAATTGAGTTTCAACTTTAGTTGCAAGTGCGCTCTGTGGTGTGTGTGTGTATGTGTCTTCTTTTACTAGTCCTTGATTTTCTAACGCTTTTTAATATTCAGACTTTATATTCCTAGTCAATGAGAAGGGGGATAAAGCTATCTCTGCTGCTTTCCAACAAAAACAAAATAATGAGCCATTCCACGCTGTGAATGTGCATGACCAGCGAAGCTGTTTAGCACACGACACAGACGTGACACAGAAATTTGAACAAGGGTACGAACACATTGATTGTCTTGATCGGTGGTCACCGCAACGAAAGGTATGCACACACATGTCGAGGGCTATCGCCGCCCCGAGGAACCGGAGGAAATTAGACACGCGCGACGGGACCGCCACCCCGCGGAAGGAAAGGAAACTAGGCACGCAAGTGGCTTGGGACGACGACAGCAAGGGGGCGCTGCGAGCCCTCTCTGAGTTTTTGTTAACGCACACGAAAAATCTACAGAACCCTATCCATAAACAGCTTCGCTGTAAAAGAAACAAATGCATTAATTAGCGGGCAGATGGAAGACGACGAGCGTATGAGGAGAATTCCTCTATACTCCATTTCACCTTGTTGTGGTGGACCGTAGACGACACTACGAACCATCGATGTCGACCCAACTCGGGGATGGAGTATTTACTGCATTGCCACCATTAATGATAATGAGAAACTCTTTGCTAACCGTTTGTCATCTCTTGGTTAAGATAACTGAGGTGGACTGCCAAAGCGGTACACAATTATTCCACGCAGTAACGAGATTTGACAATTCTGAGTAGGGGTCTTTGTTCATAACGGAACGTTCGTGTTCAGTTAATCGGTCATTGAGGCAACGCTTGGTTCGCCTCGTGTAACAGAGGCCCCAATCAAAATAAATTTTGTAGACTACATCTGACACACAATTGACATCCTTTTCTTTGTGCTGTTTTGTACATTAAGTCTTCGCGGAAACAAACAGGACCAATCGGTTTAGCTCATAATTATTTCTAAACACTGTGCCGACACCGTAACGGTTGCCAACTGATTTGAGATTCTGGGATCTGCGATGGAAAAAAGGAAGAACTATGTGTCGGGTGTCTGCAAGAGCCCTTTGACTCTGATCTTTGATCAGTAGTACACACCAAGATGTCGCCCACATAACGTTTTACAATAACGTCATCAGGAGGGGTGTAGCACGATTGCCCTCGCGTGCAGAATTCCTGTCGCAAAATCCCCGCGTCACTAGCCCCATGTTTCGAAAACCCTGCGTTGAATTACCCCGTTCCGTATACCCCGCATGCCAAAAGCCCTGTTCTTAGTACCCCGACCCACCCTCTCCCCGCTTCAACCAGCATTGTCCTATGTTTTAACTTTATATGTTAAGGGTTCACTAAAGGTCTTTTAAGTGAAAAAACAAAAACAAGATAAGGTTAACTTGAACTAGCGAAAAACTTACAATGAAGTAGAAGTGGCCAATTGCATAAATCTACATCCAAAGCAATGCATTCCACTCATAGAGGCATACACAGACGCAAAAATAAAGACTTCATCTACCCAGATGTGTACAATTGTTTTTTTAGAACGACGTTAGAAGAATGGAACTGCTGTTCGGTGTTGTGATCAGTATGGCGCCATGAGCTGCGGTTTCATAATTTTGACGGTAGCCACTTTGTCGGAACTGTGAATCCGCGCGTGTTTGAGAGTCAACGAAAGCTTCGGTTCAATCCTTATTGATCATAGCTTTAACTTCAAATGTTTTGGCCACTGACTGATATTTTCTGCTTATTTTCACTTCTAACGTCGCAGGACGTGAATGTGCTTAGTACAGGACTGAAGAACGGGAAGCTTTATCCAATTATTTCTTACTTGAGCCCCGCGTACGGCATGATTACGTTACACAATCTCGCGTGTACGCTTGCAGTCTCTTAGTTAAAAGCAGAATGCTTTGCCGTCACGTTGAGGACCCAGCCACCTGTCACGGGGGATTCGCGTCATGGGCTTCTGAAACTGTGACTTTTGAAAGCGGGGCAAAAAGGACGGGTCTTTTGCCGCGGAGCATTTGACATGGGGCTTTTGACATCGGGTAGATGTCAAAAGCTTTTGACATCGGGCGGTTCCATGCGCCCCATGTCAAATTGACTAACCCGACCGAGTATAGTTTTAGGTTCAAGTGAGTAATAGAGGTCCTTTATGTCCATCGCAGTCAATGAAAATAGTACATGGCAAAACGTTGTATCTGTTTCTTCAGAGTGCACTCTCAGTTTCAGAGGTCAAAAGTTCGTTGTCTCTGTGCTGCTCAGGTGATTTGGTTACAGAGTTACAACTATTTCATGGCAGACCTTGCTCTATTTTTATGATGGACATAAAGGACCTCTATTGCTCGCTTAAACCTAAAATTTTACTCAGTCGGGTTAGTCACTCTTTGGAAAACAATCTTGCCAGGTTTCAATCACAGTCTGGAATTGCTTGTGTCGGATTTTCTCAGAACTTTGGAATTATACCTACAGAAAACGGTAGTAAAGTACGATGATAAAAATTGTATTCAGAAACAAGACTATGTATTGGTTTGGCAGTAGCCCCAGTTCTTTGGGAGATTCACTTAGGTTCTTTAGGTCTACTACTACATGGTTGCATTCAGAACGTGTCTCCTGTTGACATCTTTATAAGGCGTTATGTGGACAGCATATTGGTTTATACTATTGATCCTTCTCCGGCCGAGTCGCTAGAGAACTTCGTGTATGAAGCTGCTGCAGAACTACAGTTTTCAGTGGAAAGGCCGAAAAACGATCACTTGCAGTTTTTAAATTCTCAGTTGAAAACTCCGTCTAGTTCTTTGTGTTGGCAGTATGGCAAAACTGCATCAAAACCACTCCTACCTCTTAGTAGCCGCCATTCGAAAAATCTAAAGTCTGGCATTGTCCGAAACCTCGTTAAGAGTGCTTTGAAGAAATAACGTGCGTATTCAATTAAATTCTCGCTACAGCGTTTTTTTGACCATTTTGGTGCAGCTGGTTATTCGGAAGATTATGTTTTCAAGCAGTTATTGTACCTTGTATTCTCTACAAAAAAGAAGAGTCAGGGGTCTCCCAAACCCACAAAACAAGTAGTTCTTTCTATTTTTCCATCGCATCTCCCACAATCTCAAATCAGTTGGCAACTGTTACGGTATCGGCACAGTGTTTAAGAATGATGATGATATGCTAAACCGATTGACCCCGTTTGTTTCCGCGAAGACTTCATATAGAAAAGAGCACATAGAAAAGGATGTCAATTAGGTGTTGGGTGTAGTCTACAGAATTCCTTTTGATTGTGTTTTCTGTTACATAGGGCGAACCAAGCGTTGCCTCAATGACCGAGTAACCGAACACCAAGTTCGTTAAGAACAAAGACCCCTACTCAGAATTGTCAAAACATGTTATTGAGTGCAATAATTGTGTACCACTTTGGCAGTCCATTTCAGTTATCCTAACCGAGAAAGATTGATCTCAAAAATTAGTAAAAGTGTCTCACTATAATTAATCATGGCAATGCAGTAAATACTTTATCCCTTAGTTTAGATATATAGTTAAGAAGATCTCTACAAATCTGATCGTTTTGTTTTGTTTTGGAGCAAGGTCACCCTTCAACCTAAGTGTCCGCTTGATCTTTTGCTAGCCCTAGCCGTCTATCTTTTTGTGTCCTTTCCTTTGTTTTGTGTTCGTTTGGGTGTTTCGATGTTCAAAGTTTTTGACCACGGTCCTGTTGGTTTCTTCGAGCAAAGGGCGGATCTAGCTTTCTTTGTGTGTCTTATCGGAATGTTCGGGTGAAATGATATAAAGTTTCAACCCAACTTCCTTTGTTTATGATTTCAATGCAATTAATGCAAAGGTGCAAGCGAGCTGGACAAGTATGAGACTAATAATCCCTGGAGCAGGGGAAGGAAGGGGACAAAGTACAAACACAAATCTAAAAACACACCAAACCCCTAGCTGTGTGTCCTCTATCCCCTTTGTTCCCCTTCTCCAGGGAAATCTTTTCATTCGCTTGTTACTTGTTGTTTCGGCTTAGTGAAAAGTCCTTTGCGTTCAATCTTTCTTATTACGTTTGTGTAAAGAGTGTTCTCACATTCTTTCTCTTTTCTTTTGGCTTGGCGGGGCGGCGAAACCTTATAAGCCGTCGTTTTACTGAAAGAGGGCAAGAGAGAAAAGGAGAAGGGCCACCTGCGCTTTCCTCCTTGCTGGTTAGTTAGAAACGAGCGGAAGACCCGGATGGACGCCTCCGAGTTCGCTTGTTTCCTTCGCGGTTTCCTTCATATGTTTACTTCTAGATTCAATTAGAGCTAATGTATTCAATGACGACAATACCCTGGTTATCGGAACACCATTGTTCGGTAAAAGGCTGCAGAAATAACAACCGAAAGCGGAGAATATTATCGGAGGACATCTGTTTCGCGCTCGGAATCAGACAAGGCGACTGTGGCTGCAATGTCTTTAAACTCCGTCGCTTTCCAAATGACAAAGCCTCCGGCGGCAGTGGGTTGCGTCCGTAAATAGAAAATACTTTTCCCCGACGCCATTCTCTTCGAGATGTGCTCGGAACATTTAGTGAATCGAACACGCACCGAACTTACCGATGTACCGTCGATGAACATGACCTATGCTCGCAAGGTGGGTGCAAGTTTTCTCGTGAAAATCGCTTTTTCAGCTTGTAGCTTTGCGTTCTTTACTTTATCGTATTGCTGATGTCTTACAGTGGTGATATTGAAACGATTTAATCATCTACAACGTTCAGTTGAAGGCTCGTTTCCGCCGCCGGATATGGCTAGAAATTGTCGAAACGTTAGTTCTATTTTTTTTCTTCTTAATCGTGATCTCCTGCGCGATAGCAGAAAGCCCCAACTTATATTGATCGTCATAACGCGACTGCGTTCTCCTTATTTTGCAAATAAGTACATGACATAGCTGGAAGGAAAACTTCAATTTCTATTGCTGAAACATGCTCATGCATCAATTTCGAATCGTTTAATCATTGCTCGACTCACTTCGGCAATGGGCCCATCTTGACTTCGCTGTTTTTAGTTCTAGACAAAGGACAGACTCGTCTACACCGGATCTTCAATTGAAAGTTTCATAAACATCTGCAAGCCGGAGGGAGCTGTCTTCGATCGTTTCTTGCAATGCTCTTATTTCGCGGTTCCTTGTTCAAACTGCATTTTATTCTCGTGGACGACACGAAACGTCAAGAATATTCTCGGCGTACTGCTTCTATAACGAGAAACAATTCAATCGATGAAAACTTATACAATATTTGGAATACTCACCTCCGATTTCTATCGGTGGCGTGCTCAGTGCCGCTCTTCTCGGCATCGCCGCTCTGGCGGATTCCATAATGCGGTGCAAGAAACGTTCCCAATGAGTTGAAAAACGCCATACGCGGTACACGAGAACACAAGACGCACCTTAAGTCGGACACCCAGCACTTTGGAGCACCCAACCAGCAGACCCAACGCGAGAGCGGCGCCCCGAAGAGCACTTTTGCCAACGTTTCTAACCACCTAGCATGGCCGCGTAACCTGACCCTCGCTAGATGGCGCTATAGTATTCAAAATGGCGCTACCCACGAAAAAACACGAACTTTTGTGAAATATAATTCAGCTGTGCTTGAGACTTTGTGTGTTGTGTTTTCCTTCGTCTTTTCAACAGTGTCGGGGTTTTGTCTTAAATAATGTTAAACCTGATGATACTTTTTAGAGCCCAGCTCTTAGGTGCCCGTTTCCGACTTGACCGGCGACGTCGGCGTAACCGCGCGCTGCATTACGGGACGTTTCCCATATTGACGTCACACGTGACGTCACGAGGGTAAAATGTTTTCTCTAAATTTGGCGGGAAATTATTCCGCTAAACCTAGCGGAGAAATTTTCCCGCTAAATTTGACTGGAAATTATTCCGCTAAATTTAGCGGGTAAATTTTCCCGCTAAATTTAACGATAAAGTTTCCAGCCAAATTTAGCGAAAACGTTTCGTACCAAATTTAGCCGAAAACCCTCTACCCTCGTGACGTCACACGTAACGTCGTGTGTGACGCCGCGTGACCCTCCTCCGCAAAGAGCTACGCTCTAACTCGGCGCATTAGAGAATTGCAAACGTCTTTCACTTTTCTTGTTTTGTTTTAGCAGCAGCGGCAGAATGTGTTTTAGAGATGAGAACAAATGCGCACATCCAAGCCTGAAACGTCTATCAACATACCACCAAGACGAAACAAAAGATTAAGAAAAAGAAGCCTGCCTATCTGCGGATCTGTTCATGCAAAAACGAAAGATTGGTAGCGACTCATTCATAGCCCCGGGGTATGCCCACGCTCGCTTTTAAATCTGTTTTCTCCTTTTTACTTTTCTTTTTTTGCAGGAGCGTTTTGATTGAGCGTCCTTTTAGAAATCCCGGGCTTCATTTCTCCGCCAACTTCGCAGCCTGGGAAGGCAATCTTCCACGGTCTTGTTTATGATGGGAACCCGTCGGGACTCCAGACTCTTTTGTTGTCTTGTTCCGAAGAACGTCGTCGACTGCTTGCAGTTTTTTTATTTGTTTATTTTTTCTCGTTGCTGCGAGATGCGGTGCCACAGCTGCAGTCCCAATTATGTGTTCCCCATTTCTTTTGTTTTGTGCTTCGAATGAAAGCCCGCCCAAAAAGGAAACAAATATGGTAGTACCATTTTTGCGTCGTGTTTGTTATCCTTTTCTAGCGTAATAAAAAACGAAAAAAAAACGCACAAGACGTTAAAAAAAGAAAAAGACGAACATTTGTGTCGACGAAAAATCAGAATGTCTTCGTTCTTAAATTTTTGTTTTATTGCTCTTAGAACGTAGAACTTTCGGTCTGCCGAATTCTGTTCAATATGAAGATTTGACAAGTAGAGCCCGAACTGTCAGCATGCTTTCGACACATCACGTCCTGAAAACACGAACTGGAAGCGAGTTTACGTTAGATTTAGATGACTTTATAAAAGTGAAAGTTTTTGGACCTAATGTACTTTTGCGATTAAGCGAAAATATTTGCGCATGACGACCTAAAAGTACCGTCCGCGCGACACTTTGAGCATGACGCTTGACCGTAATCAATAGGGACTTTTAGCAAACCGTTGCCGTGTTCGGAGTAGCGCACTACCAAAGCCTTTGGAGCATGCTTTTAAACGCGTCTGTCTTGCCTCCATGCCATAGCCTCCTCTATACTCACAAAGCATGGCAGTTCGACGACGGAGCCATAGTGTGCACGGTTGCAGGTTTGGAGCGCGAGGATCTGGTAGCACAGAGCATCAAAGAGCCATTTCTCGGGGAAGCTGGACGTCAGCGCACAGATTTTGCAGCGGCGAGGACCCGAAACACACTTGTTCGCTCGGGAGAAGTGTTTCTCGGCGTCTCGCCTCAGCGGGGCCCCAGTCACGTGGCTCTACTCTCATCCGTTGTCTGCCGCTCCACCTTTTCCATTTCGGCGGCCACTCCTCGTGGCGATCTGCCAGGCTTTGTCTGTATATAGGAGGCTATGTCCGCGCTTCCTTATCACGCGCACTCAAGAAATCGAAGCGTTAGACAAAATCACGCAATCATGCCTACTGTTTTCTTTTTTTACAGCGTTTTATGTCATGTGCAGAAATCGGATATCGCAAACCGTGGATTATTGCCGAGACGCGATATGAAAACGTCATAATGTTCCGGGAATATGAACTGTCTTTACGACACGTATGCATGAGCAGTCGGACGTTTGGCTATGGCATGGGTATGGCATAACCGAGCTCTCCCAAAAAATTATATCAACGCATAAATAAAAAAATCCGCGACGACATTATTTTGCGGTTATTGATAACTGGAGGCAGCTGACCAGGCGTTGGCTTCCGGGAAGTTTTGTCGAGAATGTAAACACATGTAACCACCTCTAAATGACCGACATCTGCAGCAAAAAGAATAAATCGTAAATTACAGTATGGTGCGAACTTTACAAGAATACATACCAAATAACAACGAGGTCGGGCAAAAAAACATTTTTTTCACGAAAATGCGATTTGCGCCCAAATTGCGATTTCGCGTGGGGACGTTATTTCTGTCCCGCAAATTGTTCCTCCTATCGATCGCCGTGATTGGCTGTTCGCTTAGCTCTGCGGCAAAGCGAACACCGCGGCTTTTGTTGATGTTGTTGTTTGTTGTTGAGCGCGTACGGGACTCGAACGAGCACAGCGTTCCCCGGAAGATACATGGATGCGGCGAGTTTTACGTTTACGCGCCACGCTCACGGACCACACAAAAGACACACGGAGTTTCTCCGCAGAGATGATGCCAGAATTATCCGCAGACACGCCTCGAACATCTTCGAAGCATGTTTTCTTCATTCGCATGACGCCAACATGTCTTCATACAGTTCTTAGTATGACCAACGGAACGATGCCATCACATTCAAAGCAGAAACGCGTCTCTGACAGTTTTCTGTAGGCTGTCTTTGGTGTGATGTGTTAACAGCACGACCGAGGCTTTGGTCTGCCGGTGAGCGCCGTGCATAACTGTGCCCTTTGAAGCCCGTAATTAATAGGCAATTATGCTCCACTTCATCGCACTTTGTTTTCCCTATTCTTCTCTCCCCCCCCCCTTTCTCTTCCAATCCCCCTTTTCACAGTCCTACAGTGACAGTGCCCTCTCCCCTCCCCAGTTGACTTTCTTCCCCCCCCCCTTCTTGTCACGTGACACACCAATTCAGCGTTCCAAAACAATTGGTAGAGTCGCGCCTAAGCACTTCAGTTAACGTACTACGAGGCTTTGAAGATAAATCCCCCTGCCATTGTTCTTTTTTTAGAAAACCCGATTTTGAAATGCGGGTGCAAAAACGAAATACTCCGATAAACTTGATTCCTACATACAATGCTTTGATATAAACCACCGTAACAACGAGTTCACGTGCAGCGAAAAAAAAAGAAAAAACAAACGCTCAAAAAGGATTATATTGTCAGGCGAACTCGAAAACGTCGAGCCTGCGGGATTTTGCTGCCGGCCTTGTGCTCGGGAAGAGGATAATCCCACCAATGTGACATCTCGGCGTTATGACGCGGTTGTTCCTTATTGTGGGTAAATATTTGAATAGGGCGAATATAAAAATACTTGGATCTCAAGCTAAAACTCAAACTCTGTATTTCTCTCCATTCGGAGACGGGAGACAGAGAAAAAAAGCAACTCACTTGTTGCTTGACCAAGAATATGCCTCCCCACAGCAGCGAAAAGAAGACAGCATGTACACCTGCAACGGAAAAAGAGTACCACAAGTGACCGATGACCGGAGCAGCAAAATCGCGACACGCGGCGCTCTTGTTCCCAAGCGTGCCGATAGCGAGAGTGCCAGTCATGTTCCATGTCTCAACGCGGGGGTGGCCGGCAGAACATTGAGGGATAAGATAGCTGTTAAAATGAGGGCTTTAGGATGGGCTGTTTTCTGCCGGCCGCCCCCACGTTGAGACATGGAAGATGACTGGCACTCTCGCTATCGGCGCGCTCGGTAACAATAGCGTCACGTGTCGCGATTTTGCCGCTCCGGTTGTCGGTCACTTGTGCTACTCCTTTTCCGTTGCAGCTGTACATATGCATAACACAAAAATAAACAACATTAGGTGGGGGAGGGGGAGAAAAAAGTAATCGATTTGTCCAAGTTTACAATTTCCAGGGGCACTCTCTTACAAACATGAACGGCACATTTTTAGGGTTTCACTCGAAAATTCTACATTCAATTCAGTCAGGCGATTTAAAAGAAAACGAGGTACTCTATATTTCAACACCTGACTACCGTAGTTTATCCTGGAGTGCGGTACTAACCAGGTCTCTACAGACTGAGTTTCATAGGCAACCTCTCTTAATCTAAAATTGGAAATTGACACACACAAAAAAAAATCTTTTTGACAAAAAGATTTTTTAATGCAAGAAAACGTCTATATTAATACTAATTAGGAATCTGATCAATATTCAGTCTACTAAACAATGGACTAGTATGACTATTATATGCACTATTACATATAATGCGAACAGCCTTTTTTGTAGAGTATGCATCGATTTGACGTCTGTAGCGGTCGTATTCCCCCATACAAGAAGCAATAATTATATTATGAGTAAAAGAGGGAAATATATATAAGAAGCATAAGCGAAATTTGGATGACGTGGCGATGTTTGCACATAATACCTACAAGTCTTGATAGCTTTTGACATGTCTGTTGTACAGTCTCTTCCCATGACATGCATTGATTAAATATAATTCCCAGAACTTTTACGCCTTGTGTTCCAATAGAAAGAATGGACGTATAGAAACAGTTTGTATTACGTGATCTAAATAATACGGCTTTTGTTGCACTGCCTTTTCTTTTTAAAAAAATTTAATTCGTCCAGGCATTTAATTTTTCCAAAAATTATTTGCAGTACTTGTAACCCAATCAGCAACATCACCTGAAAATAATATAGTGGTATCATCAGCGTAAATAATGAGACTTACATTTTTATCAATATTCACGATGTCATTGATGTATTGAATAAAGAGAAGGGGTCCCACTATGCTCCCTTGCGGTACGCCGGCAGTTTGTTGCCTAAGTTCCGATTGTTTTTATTTATTTTAACGCACTGGTATCGATAGCGAAGATAACTTCTAATCCTATCTAGGGCAACGCCACGAATACCACGAATAGGCAGGTTTTGAAGTATTGAGTCTTGATATATTTATCAATACTGCAGGCCCCGCTTGGGCCCCGGCAGGGGTGGACGCATGATACATAGTACAGGACATAATGAAGAAGGGAAAACTTGAATACAATGAAACAACACTCTAGCACCAAAAAATAGCAAAAAAAAGAAAGAAAACAGAATTCAAATCAAACCATCAGGCTCGTAGAGCTCGTAGCTGTTAAAGAAAGTCATGCGGCGATGAGCTCTCAACGATCTCTTTAGGGAGTCCATACCAATAAGTTATTGCTTTTGAGTTTTTGAAAATGTTATTGTTACTGCCGTATGGTTCCAGTAATCTGCCGTGACTGAATCGCGTGTCACAACGTAAAACAGGTGTTAGGTAGAAGGACACGTTAACCTTCAGGTGTCCATGGTAAAACATGTATAACAGCTTGAGTCTCGGGTGTTTTCGACATAAATGAAGATAATCTAATTGGAGTGTGTCTAACATTTGTGATGGAATGTCTATTGCTATTGCACATCTATTGCAAATAAATCTTGCCGCTATTTTTTGTATTTTTTCTAGTTCTTCGGTGTTCCTTTCTTTGTATGGGTCCCAAAGCACACACGCGTGCTCTAAATATGGCCTTACTAATGTTCTATAAGCGCTAACCTCCGGTCAAAGCGTTGACAACATTTTTCATTATTGTTTAAAATTAGTTTATTTTGCTTTAAAAAGGCAAGTTCGGTGGAGAAACCCTTCCTAAATCCCTATTGACTGGGCGTTAAGATAAGAAATTTTTCGCAGAAACTATACAGCCCGTGCTGTATTATTTTTTTTCTAGCCTTTTTGAAAATATTGGTGAAACAAAAACCGGTATATAATTTTCCAGGTTGTTTTTATCCCCGGGTTTATATAGCACAAACGCCTTTGCTGCCTGCATTTTTTTTCTTGTTTTTTTTTTGGGGGGGGAGTTTTTTTTAAGTGCTAGATTAAAAATTTGTGTCAAGCAGGGAACAATCGACCACAAAACATGCTTCATAGGTTTAATTTGAAAATCATATATATAAGAGCTCTTACTATTTTTTAAGTTTTAGAAAACAGAAACTACTCAATGTTCATCAGTTGAAAACGGAAACATGCTATGTGAAACCTTCTCCACATATCTAAACCGTCATGAGGTTCCTCTTTACGACGCTCGCCTTTACACTTCGATCAGATGCGTGGGGTTTTCTTACCGCAGTGCACATGGGGGGCGCGCACTGCTTGAACACGAAAAACAAATACATAATGGGAAAGTTCTTGCTAAGGAAATTAGTATTTGCGCTGGAAGATATAGTGAGTGAAAGGTCACGCCCAGTGTCTTCGTGCGAATCGTATTCTTGGTGAAAGGGTTTTCTAAATTTTATTTTGGCTCACCATTTTACACTTTTTATTGCACATGAGGGTTCGTCATTCATTCCGCATACCTCGTCAGTCACCCCGCACACACATGGCCCACACCCACCTAGCACAAACATACGCACAGTGCACTGTACAATGCGCAAACCACTGTATCTTGCCATTTCCTGTACTATCAAATGTCTTGGCGTATACGGCAGATATAAATATCATTCTGCTTCCGTACGCAATTTTGTTGTGGCCACTTGGTAGATATTCGACGTTATTTGTTTTTTGCACCCTATTGTAGAGTGTATTAGCGTACCAATTTTATTTGAAACACATTACATCCGACATCCACGTTCCTTAGGCTGCAATCACCACGGTGCAATATATATATATATATATATAGGGGTGGACACCGCGCTCGTCACAACTGCCAAATAAAGTCCCCTCCTCGCCTTGATTGCGAGAGGTGCCAAAAGATGACCATTTGATAAGCGGCAGTGGAAGACTCTCGCCGAACCCGGTTTCCCATGCTTCTCTATGAGAAACATGCTTTACTCTAAAAAAAAAAAAAGAAAGAAGGTATCACCTCACACCCTTTTGTCCCATATAATGCACCCCAAAGCTTCCGTTCGACGCAAGGCGGACTACAGTCAAACAGACGGCCCAGAATTTTACGAGAGGCTTCATAACGGTCCGATATAACAGTCGTGGACGAAGTGAAAAAGAACATAAGCTATGCTATTTTTAAATCTTTTGTAGAATGCTGAACATAACCCATGGTGTCCGGGGGTCTTTCCATTTGGTAGGTTTTTATATTTCGAATGAGCGTTTTGGGTCTTCTCGGCGTTCATTTGTTTACGGAGAGCAGGCACGCAGCCAGGAGTTTGTTTCCGGGGAGGGGGGGAGGGGAGGGGAGGGAGGGAGGAGGTCCCAGAAAACTGGAAGACTTGGAGAAGGGGATGGGGGCGGGCCCTATGCCACCCCCCCTACCCTGACTACGTGCCTGACGGAGAGTTACACATAAATGTCAGAACACGGAGAGCACATCTTCCGACTTTCAACACACGTATATTTATTTTCCACGAGCAGCGAAGTTCCGAAGTCGGAAGATGTGCTGTCCGGGTTTTGTCCTTTATGTGTAACTCTTTCGTAAAAAAAAAAAAAAAGGTATTCAATACCAACGCGCTCCTTAAGAAACAGTTCTAAGCGTTCTTTTACTTCCTTATATATCTTAGGCAAGAGCGACAATACGTCTTTTTCGAACCTATTTTTCTCTTGTACCCTGCGATATAGTAAACATTTATAAAATCTGACGAATTCTCGCCCGATCATTTGAGGGTCGCCAGTCACAGTGCCTTGATAGTCAACCTCGGTCATTTATTTTTCACATGTGTTCCTTTTCCGTCGCCAGGGCACAATTTGTTGGGCTCTCACCCGCAAGCAACCTTTCCGCGCGTGACCGACTTATTGCACCTTTATACAGCTCTGTGTCTAGAACCTGTGGTTTGCTCTTTATGATATTTACGTCGTCTATGAATAACCCGGGGGCTTCGCATTCTTTAATGACCAGCATTCTAACATTTTTTCGCAGTTGTTTTCTTCTATTATTTCTACATACCTAAGCTTGCTGGATCTTTCTATCGCATTTAACTTAGTTATTTGTCTAAAAGATTCCCATTCGTGATGTATCATACTATCTTCAAGGCTTTGTAACATTTCTATGTGTGTTTTCTTTTTTGTATCTCGTCTGTAAAGGTATTATCTCCTAAGAGTTTAGCGTTCAATTTCTGTTTCTCCCAAGTGAACGAAGGTCTTTTTATTTTTTGTTCACAATTTGAAAGTTACCAGGCAGTAGTCACTAAATTCTGGTGTCCCGCAAAAAAGCGTCCTTGGTCCGCTACTTTTCTAAATTTATATTAATGATTTAACCTCATGCATCCACGAGAGCGTGAGTATTCGTTTATTTGCAGATCACTGCTTACTGTTCAAGGCTGTTAACTCTATTAGCGACCAGGTTGTGCTGAATGAGAGTCTAAATGCAATTTATAACTGGTGCGATCTCTGGAAAATTAATCTTAATCAAGACAAATCTGTTTTTATGCATATCACCAACAAAAAGTGCCCCCATGTGTTTGAATATTAAATTGGCAGTACAATCATTTCTCAAAGAGACAGTTTTAAGTACCTTGGCGTATGGATTACTAACAACCTCTCTCGGTGCTCACACGTTGAACGAATCTGTGCATCTGCACGTCGTAAACTAGGCCTAGTGAAGCGCACGCTTAAATACGTACCCATCATGTCAAACTTCTGGCCTATAACACACTAATAAGGTTTCGGTTGGAGTACTCTTGCACTGTATGGGATTCTTTTGCGAGGTGAGACATTAGCACGCTTGAGCAGGTCCAGAGACCAGCAGTTCGTTTTATATATAATCGTTATCGCCGGTATGACTTTTCTACCGAAATAATTATAACTAACAACATTCCTCTCAAATCCCGCAGAAAGCTAGCTAGATTAAAATTCCTTTTTTAACTTTGGCATCACAAACTTCGCCTTTAGTTTTCATCCTACATTCAGCCATCATCTACTAGACAAAATAAACATGACCATACACAAAAAAAAAAACTCCCATATTCGCACGCACAGAAGCTTTTAAACACTCATTTTTTCCGCAGAAGTGTAATAGAATGGAACTCCTTACCTCCCCATATTTTTACCGCGGACAATGTTCTACGATCAACTGAACACCTTTTGTGTTTTATGTGGTTTATGTGTTTTAAATCGCCCCTCCTTTCTTTTGATGTCTACATTCTTAGTATTGTGGGAAAAGGAACCGCATCCACTCCTTCTTGGGCCGGATTAGTGGCCTGCAGTATATTGTAAATAAATAAAATAAAAAAACGACCTGCTCTACTTTGTAGGCTTCACACAATGGAGCAAGCGCAACTGAGATATACGCACTGTTTAGGCGGGCATGATTATTTCCTTGAATATCGGTAAAAGTTACCCCTTTGGCGCCAGTACTGCAGTACGCTGCGTCCTCAAGATCATGTTCCTCTGCTAATACAATCCATACAACTTCGCTGGTATTTTTACGCAATCTCTGAGACGTCCTATCTTCTAGCGCGTAACTGAGGTTAAAGTCAACAATCACAATTAACATTCGATCACATTCTAAATAACCAGCAGTACTCTCCAAGAATGTCCGTTGCTCAAATTCAGAGTTTGAAGCATATATGCACATCACACGATACTTCTGTTCTAACAAACAGATATCACAAAAAACAAGTCTTCTGTCGTCTCGCGAAGATACTTCTTACTGTAATGCAAACAGAAGTTTTCAAAACTAGCAGATGAACAACCCCCCAAACCCCAAACCAGGCAAACCAGGCAGGCGGGGTTTTTGCTGGGTGTCGTACCTTCCTACCAATTTATATTAAATGAAACATTTTATTATGCCTCGTTTAATTCTCATATGAATTATTTTTGCCTGGTTTGGGGTACCTTGGACGTCCCAACCGCATTATTTACGCATATATCTTATCGCGGTTCAAACTGTCGTACCATTTCCTCCGTCTGTTCCTCGCTCTTAATATTTTATGTTTCTTGAACTGCCGCCACGTCTAGGTCAAATTCTAGGAACAGGCGTTTCAGCTGGTATTGCTTTCGCCTTGTCGACAGCCCTCTCACATTTAGGGTACCGATGCGCAATCCGCTGGCTAACATTGGCATAACACCAAGAAAAGAAGGAGCTTATACGATCTCACGTTAATAGTCAAGCGGTTACCGTTCAGTCAGGGGACGTAGTGCGGTTCCTATTGTGACAACCGGTCCTCGTGGGCACCGGATGACGTGTAACGAACTTTTTCGATCATAGTTTTCCACTGGAGTTCAAGGCGCCGTAGCGTTTGTTTTCCAGTAGCCGCTCCGCGATTTCCAGACTTCGCTTTGAGGTGCTTGCGTTCCACAGCATGTCATCACCGTCTGTGACCGGTGCCATTTCGTTGGTCTTGCGACATTCCACTCTCTTCCGGCGATGTAGACGCCACTCCTTCTCGACCTTCATCCTTGATTGGCCAAGGGCTTGGCAAATGTCGTTGCCTCAGCTTTCGGCTTGTTGATATACCCGGGAGCGTCGGAAGATCGCCGTGTGACGACCTGTTACCTTCCAGAGCCTTCACTCGGGTTTTGATTTCTCCTTAAACATGCGGGCACTTTTTTGTGTCTGCTTTGAAGGTGCTGGCTCGCTTGGTGCCGCTGCCCGTCCCGTCTCTTCTGCGTCCATCAAGAGGTCGTTCGTGTCTTCTTTTTTACTTCGAATCCTGACGGAATGGACGTAGGATCGAACACAATCCTGACGTTCGGGACCGTAGCTTCGGTACTCGCTACGGCGAGGCACTCTGCAGTCTCGCCTGATGTGTCCAAATCGCCGACATCGTAAGCGTAGCGGCGCACGCGTCCCGGTACGACAACGAGCACAGCACTGTAGAATATCCAAAGTTGGTGAGGAAAACGTTCTTATGTCATTCCGTCTTTTAGCAGAATATGCACTACCCTTGTCGTAGATTCGACGCCTTCCAAGCCATCGACGCGCCCCTGCTCTCTGGTTATCTCCCTCACCGTACCGAAGTCTTCCGGCGTCTTCTTGAGTATCTGGTTCGGTACATCAAACGGTACCCAATGCTACTTGAGACGTACCTCTCGCCGATCAGTATCGATCAGGACGGACCAGCCTACTTTTAATTAGAACTTGCCTGATTGCATCAATTGGTCCTTGACCGAGGTGAACCTGAGACGGGCGGTCCAGACGTGTCCCATTTTAAAGACTTCCGTGCAGGCCACCTCTCTGAGTGAGCCTAGCTGGTGCAATGGTTCTCTAAGTCTTTAATGCGGTATGGCCTGTTTCCGGTGTCTGCATGCAGGAATACTGTGCAATTGGTCGAATCACTTACCGCTAGTATTAGTAGAAGAAAGCTGCAGTCAGCAGGAAGATCAAAGTCACCGGCGCCACGGTCAAAGGTTGCTTGTTTCGCGGAATGGTCGTTACTCTCCGAAGATGCCCGGCTAGGCTTAGCTGTTGAAGTTGCCTGAACCACAGGCGGCGTTGCCTGAACGGAGGTCATTTCGAACGTGTCCTTTCGGCTCTTCGTCGTCTTGGAACTCCGGCCAAGCAGACACGCTTGAACGTTTAGAGTACAGCGGGGTTATATTTAGCTATCGCGTTCTATTCTTAAAGGCGAAGCTTATGCGTCCTTCTGTAATTTTTTGGGGGTGCCGCGTCCTGTGGAACTTGGCACTTGCGATACGCGCGTTGCTCAGACAAAGCTCCATCGTTGACCAAAGTTTCGTATCTCAAAGGCTGCAAGAAGAGTCTTCTGTTCAAGCGGTGTTCAAGCCAGAGTCCTTCAATGTGAGAGCATACGCGCCAAGCAGAAATAGAATGTGTTCGAATGGCGTGGTATTGAGCGATTTCTTGTTATTTTCGTTAGTTACTCTTATTTTTGGTTGCGCCGTCTGGCCGGTGGAGACGCTTTCGGCATAGGCTACTCGGGCGCACCAGTAGGACTTTATCTTGGTGATCGCGTCGCAACATTTGCAGTGGTGCATGTTCTTACATAAAGAGTATCTGACACCATGGTCACGACAATTGTGAATTGGAATGAAATCTTAAGTTCAAAATAGTTGTCCTCTCTGTCCAAGCTTGTCTTCCATTAAAACGACGTCAGTATAGTCATGGTATAGTATATGACTACGTGTTGTAGATACTACATTGTCGCTGTTTGTTACAAACGGGTGGTCACATACACGCACGCGCACACACGAAAAGGCTGATTGCATGTAGTTACTGGAACAATAACTACCACTATACTGTTTTATTTATCGGAAATGTCAAAAGAATTCGAAGAAATAACGAGGCTTCGCTTGGTTCTTTTATGGCCGAGTAAAGAAGTCACCGATTTTTAAGTGTGTTCTTTTTTTTTTCTTCTAAATTTAGAATGCGATTTTATTTTGAAAAAGTTAACCCGGGGTCTTGTGGGTGACAGTTTAATTAAGGCGCCCACTAGAAGAAGGTTTTTTTTTCTAATAAAAAGAAAGAAAACGGTTTGCCTTTTATGAGCGAGGTGTAATGAGGGAATACTTTTTTCTCCTTACTTTTTTCTTTGAGTGCACATGTCAGAGTGTTTACTCGAAGTTTTAAACACAAAAACTGATTGCGACTTAGCGGACTGATTCATGGAAGGAGTTTTTTCTTTTTACTGCCCTGAAGGCGCGCTTTGTCGGACAGCGTCCGAGGCAGACTAGTAACCACGCTAGTTGTTGTTGTTGTTGTTGTTTTGTGAGGCGATAGCGAAGTTGAGAAAGGAACCCTGTCAGGAACTAGAAGTTCGTGTCGAGTATGAGGGGACATGCTCACGAAAAGGCCAGTGTAATAATGGTTAAACATTACAATACCAAGAAACCTAACTTTATTAATTCTTTTTTAAATATTTGTATGGTGCTAAATTATTTAGCTAGCCACGAGTTACTTTGCATGCAATTACCAAAATATTAAGTCAACTTCGTGCTGAAATTACTTTTTTAATTTTGATATTAATTTTTATAATACTTAGTTTAAAGATTGAATATCACTCCTTTTTTTCGTCTGGTTTTTTCAGAGTATACAAATGCCGGAAAGGAGCTACAGATGTAAACGTCTATCATTGTGGGCATAAAAAAAAATGCCTGGCCATTTTAAAAACCCACGGAAGTTGCGCCTTTGAAAATATTTTATAGCAATTTGGAGCATTGCATGACACCAAAAGGTTGTTGTCCTATATACGTAGCTCACATGTCTTATAACCCTTAGCAAAAAGAGGCTGTACTTGAAACATAGTTAAAATATATTGAAAATGAATATTAAATTTGTATTCATTCTGTATTTTTGTGCACATTCGAAATACGCGCGTAAGGTATTCACAATATATCATAAATATTAATCAGAAAAGGTTTTAGCTATACCAAACATATAATTCCTTCCCCCTCAAGTTGCCATTTGTGTATTGAAAACAGGCTACACAATTTCTTTTTATTTCTTTTTGATCTTGGATTTTGTTAGTAAATGATGTCCCTGTGGCATTGGAAGGTACTACAACAAACATCCCACAAGTACACATTAGAAACAAACACAAACACCCTGACGCACCGAAGACCTGAATCACAGTCCTGTTGATTACTCCAGAGGCTTATATAGCCTACACATTGAAGGTAATCATTTGGCCAGTGACCACCTCTGCACTTATTCCAAGTTCCAGGTATTCAATCTTTTCCTCGGGAGTCTGTCAAAGTGAAAACAGTGTTTTGAAATTCGCAGACGATATCTCTTTCTAAAACGCATTGGTACAGCTAATAATAATTTGGCGCAATCGCTAAAACAATATCCACAAAAACGACTCCTAGAAGATATATTATTGCTTTTCTGCGTAGCACCACTCAGGACGAAACAAGTCAAGGCAGTTTCTTTACTTAAAAATAGCTATTTTGCTTTTCTTCACTAGTTGACTTCATTATGGTAATTAACGTCACTATATTAAAGTGATTAAAGTGACTACTCACAACATGTACAATGGTGAGTATACAGATTCAGTGAACTAACATTTTGCTAGCACAACCACGCCAAACATATCTGCTCACAGCACTTGCTGAAGCTTTGCAGCATTAGCAAGTGTTGTGGTTGTAGTTCGCGAACCCCGTTTGTGATTGGTGTGCAAGAAACTCATGAGGTGTGTTTTTGATAGAAAAAAGAAGGCAATAACGTAAACTGGGCTGATTTATCAGTGCGATACTGATAAATCAGCCCAGTTTTTTTTTCCGTCAGGCTGTGACGGTAATGAAAAGATGACATGCATATAAAACTTTTTTTAGATTATTATACCAGTTTCGATTACCATGTTTTTCCTTTTAATTTGTGTATCTAGACGAGTGTTGTTACTTTTCTATTATTTGTTTTTATTATCTTTATTTTCTTTTACGCCTATGCCCCCTGGCGGCACCTGTAGGGTGACCGGGACCTGTCTAGCTGACTGCTCAGCTTTTTCCCTTGTCACCCCCATTGTCGCAATGGAAATAAAACTTATTATTAACTCAATTGACAAACTAATCAAATGCTGTATTTAGGCACTTCAGTTTACTTAGTCCACATCTGCTTGAAGTGAACTTGTGATAGGCGAGCTTTTTAATACTTTGGTAGTTTAAGATAAACTACTAAAGTATTGCAGTCAAAATATACTTGGAGTATAACAGAACAATATTTACGATTTCCAGGCTTTTTAAGAGTATTCTGCCGATATTTTTGATCGCTGCATTTTTATTAGGATTGGAGTATATTTGCATGAAATAAATTAATATTTTAAGAAATCTTTGTGAAAGGTTTTTTGTGCCTACATATTTAGTATTTACATAATTCAGAACGCACGAAGATTACTTTAAATGTAGTTTAAATAAAGGTATTTTAAAAAGATTTTCAGAAATATATTCTAGTACTAAGTAAAAAAAAGGAAGTGTATATTTTCAGTATATTTTTTTGTACTTACAATTATGAACTGTACTTGAAATACGCTCAAATTAGAATGTGGTATATTTCAAACGTCTTCGTTTTCGCTAAGGGAACCCTCATACATGTCGTTACACATAATTCCGAGAGACACGAAATGACATGCATCCTTAACCTTACGATAAGCGACATCTCTAGATAACCACAGTTACAAATTATGTGACACAAGAGGTATTCATTCGTGCCGCATACCATTGGGATGCGGTTTGATATTCGACACGAAGAGCGTAAGCCTTCAAGGTCACGCATATGTCAAGTCACTTTTATATAATATGTTGTTACACAGGTTTCTAAGGGGCGGGAAATGCGAATTTTTGTTCTTCTTAGGACGAGGTATTATATTAACTATAGATAGGTTACTCTGCACCAAAGGCGCCTTTTTAAGCCGCATACGAGCAGGATCTCTAGCGTAGAGTTTTTCAAGGTTATGCCTCATAAATAGAACACAAAGAAAATCACAGCAACGCAGATGCTTCGTCACGGAACCTGTCGTTAAGCCGGCGGGGTTCGCCGCGCCTGCGCAGTGAGGGAGCGCGATGTCACCGCCGGAGCGCCGTGTTAGAAAATGAAGGCCGTGCTCGTAGAAATCCGCTGTGTGTAGGAATGCTTTCGCATTCTTACATGTAAGCAGTCTTAGATGTCTCTGCCGAATTGTTTTTATCATTTAGTTATTTCTACTATTTCCTACAATGCGCGCAGGTTCTTACAAACGTATTACAGATACTTCTCTGAGAGAAAATCTTGTTAGCCCATTGCTGTGCGTTAGTGGAGAACAAATAAACACACTACCGGAAGTCTACTGGGGCACCAAAATACTGCGGCGCCCTCGTGGTATTTACACCCGCGGAATGCGGTGAATAAGCAATGTGACCCCGGCTTAAGCTTTCCGAGCTTTATGTTTATGCTACCTACCTATCCTGTCACCCATATTCCCAAGAGGAACGAGAAAAGTATAATCTGGTTACTCAGATAATCACGAATTACATGGCATAAATACTTTTTTTTTTGTGCTGAACACTAGCGAGATCTGGAGCGCAGGCCTTCTAGGGTGCACATAAGTTGTGTTACCTTTTAATCTTTTTACTCATGTAACCAAAAAGCACAACATTAACAGTTTTCTTTCTCTCACGATCAGTGACACGCCTATAGGTATCCACAGTTAATCATAAATGGCGTTGTAGAAAAAATCTTCGTAACCAAATTTCGACCTTAATCTATGAACGGTACTCGTATCTTTTGATACATACGTACGTACGGTGCTCGTCATTTCCCAAAAATGCATAAAGTGATCGTGATGCTGCCGCACTTATGATGTACCACGGGTCTTTGTGGACTATACAGGGCGAGAGATGCCCTTTTGCGCCACCTAAAAAGACCAATCAAATTAAGCTGCATTCACGCCGAAGATTGCTTTTCATTTGGGGGACTTTACGGGCCCAACCAACGTATGGCATCTGGCACAAATGTTTCTCATTCTAAAACCAGTTTTGAAATCAGTTGCTTAAAAATTCAGATTAATTTAACACGCGCGATAAATAACGAAACCGAAGGGATCCTTACAGGGGTTACGATTCAAATCCCAGTGTAAACGCACCTTCGGAATTCCTCGAGACGTATCCTCAACGAACCGGAGGAGGGACAGGAGCAGGACCATCCGGATTTGGAAGGCTCGTATACCCTCAAAGTTTGACGCCGTCACTTAGCGACCTGTCACGGGCACAGATTGCACACGCGTGCGGCATCAGTGTTCCGCTAGGACTTGCGTTCAACAAACGCGTCGGCGTGAGGCTTGGGCCCAGTCGCTCAAGTTGGCTCCGTCGTAATGTATTACAGTTTTACAAAAAAAAATACTAGTTTTTTAGGTTAGACCGCAACAAACGCTGCAAGCCGACGGGGCTATGTGGAGAGCAAGTCGTCTGCTTCTTGCGTAAGAGTTGCGGGGACGTCAGAAGGACGCCGAGCTCTGATTGGCTCTGATCGAAAGATAGTGGGTAGACCTCGAAGCAAGCTGCCATGAGGTCTACCCACCATCTTTCAATTTGAACCAATCAGAGCTCGGCGTTCTCTGACGCCACCACAACCCCTGCAAAAGAAGCAGACGAACTTGCCCTCCGCATACTTCGGTTTACCCTGTGTCCAGACGCAGACGACGCTACGAGCTGATGGGACCAATCAGAAAGCGCCGAAGCGCGTCATCATGGTGTTCGTCGTGTTTTGGAGGTGGTCTATGGTCGCTGAACCAATCAAAAACAAAAAAGGCCTAGTGAGTTGCGCTTCTTACGCTGCTTGGTTGGTCCCATTACCTCGTATAAACGTCAGCTGCATCTGAACTTAAGCTGAAACGAAGTAGGGTAGACATGTTGAAAAGTGTGCGGCGCCGTTCGCGAGGAATGCCGGGAACGCCCTGTTCAGAAGCGGCTGCAGTAGACGACGGAGGTGGCGGAGGATAGATACGCAGGCGAGAAGACGGGGGCAGGCGAGCAACTTCTTTACCGCTTTCTCTTTCTTAGGTTTCACCCAAGTAGATGTTGCGTGAGCGAGGAGGAGTGCAGAGGACTTTGCACTCGGCCTTTTAGGATATTTGAAAAAGAAAAGGTATATTACGCAGCTACAAAAACGCAACGTCAAGCGCTGTTTCTGTCCCTTTTCTTAGGCGTAGGCTGTGAACTGCCAAAACTAATCAAGCGGAGTGAATTCGTTCCGTGCGCTCGCGCTTTTGGTAACCGGGTCAATATTTGCATACTCCTCGCTTAGGATTGCACTCTGGTATATGGTGAAACAAGGAAAAGTTGGTGTTGACTGAAGGCAGCGAAGCCTGAGCAGCAGACGCCATTTTCGTAATCGTTCCTACGAATTTCACGCTGTACCGGTCGTCTGGCAAACATAACGGAATATTACGAGACTTCGTTTGATCGGTCAGAGGAAAAAGGGCTGCCTAGCGTCGAACGCGGGGAAGCGGGCGAAAGCAGCGTGAAAGCGCAGCACTGTTTGCTCACCGTGGCATTGCTTCAGCGAGCTCGACCGATCCTGGAGGCTTCGCAACACGTGCGTGGCTCTTAGCTGAACAAAGTGTGTGACGATTCGATATTGTATTTGCACAGGTCCTTGGCGCACGTTTGTAGAGGTGAATGTTGCAGCGAAGCGAGAAACGCAGACTTCATTTAACTTTCTCGTCGCCGTAGCAACGCGCTTCGTTCACCTTAAGTCGGAGTGTATCTGCGAGGCTACTAACATACGCGCGCTCAAAACGCAATGTCAAGGCGCATGTCGTTTTTTTTGCCCGTTTGCTCTCGCCGGATAGATCAATCAATTTCAGAGACTGCGCCGTGACCTTCATTTTTTTTTTTGTCTGCGCGTCTGCGTGTGCTTATAACCTGTGACTGCGTTCGGACTTAAGAACGAAACGAAGTGTAGTCACACACGGCTGATAGGAACATAAGAAGAAATCAATTTTTTTGTTACCTCCAACACGCCAATCCTGACTTCGATGCGCTCGTAAGAGCTAGAACTTGGAGTTGGCACACAATTCACGGGGTTGTATAGCGCCGTCATCTGCCAGAAACGCTACAGCTCCTACTCCTGCCGCTACGCGTCACGCTACTTGGTGGCATTTGAACTTCTCGATCACAGCTCTACCAAGGGAAGGACGTAGACCAGCTGAACCGGTAAGCGGAACGACTGCTCATTAGCCAGTGCTCTCCGAGTGTTGAGGCATCTGAGGGACGGCGATACAGGACTTGCGTTGATGTCACATCAGCTACCATTGAGGTGGCCTTGCTGTTGAGCGTGTAAGTACCTTCTCCAGCCCGCATGTTGCAGAGCCGAACATATTTGTTTTCGTCAAGAAGGAGCGGGAATGACCAGCATTATGATACGTTGACTGACATCAAGTGCATACTATGTATGAGGGGTGTCGGTTGGGAAGCGTACAATATCGGCTGTTTCACCGAACATTGGCCAATGTATTTTTTGTACAATAGCCAGGGATCGCGAAGAGAATAAAAACCCAATTAGTCAGTCTCAGTGGACATATTTCTCCTTTGTTGAAAATGCATCCAACAAAGGAGATCTCTTCGTAGAAGGTGGTAGAGAATGATCGTATTGTAGGTTTGACCGCTTGGTCTCTTGTGAACTTGTATGTTCATTGTATTTCAAAATGCTTCCAACAAAGGAGATATCTGCGTAGAAGGAGGTTGAGAGTGGCTGTGTAGGTATATATAGCGTGTTTGAGAAATAAACCAGTTAGCTGAGTTTTAGACGTTCCCTTCTGTGTCTGTTCCTTCGACTAAAAGTTTTTTCCTTTTCTGCACCACAGTCCCAGGTGTTAAACGATGTGATTAGCTACCTCAGTTCTCCTGCGCACTCACAGTTTTTACACATTCGAAGCGTGTGCTTGGTTTCTCTGGGTTCCGAAAATGCATCTAGCGTCAACCCGTCCGCGCGGTTCTGCCATTTTTTGTTTTCTAATCACCTACATTTTTTCTTTGCCAGCCTATTGCCCTGTACCACATAGTGCAACTTTTGCGCGAATTCACACTTGACACCTGCTTAAACTGTTTGTAATATTTAATTATCTTTTTTATTATTTTTGATTATGTTCAGCAATGTTATAATTCAAGCCATATGATTGTTTTACAAAAAAAAACAGTCATGCAAAAAACATTAATGATCCAAAATGCTATGTACCTACCTAAATTATCCCCTCAGCAGTGACTACTACGACAATTTCTTTTTTTCTGATACGTAGTGTTTTCGTTTGTTTTTTTCGGCCAATGCTTCGCCGATGTTTATTGAGATACTCCAGTTTATGCGCACCGTGCGACACCGGTAGCGCGAACACGGCATCGGCGCTTTTCCCACAAAAAAAAAAATAATTATTAAAATGTCGTTGCGGACACCAAATTTTACCCGCATAACTTAGTGCCTCACGAAACACGTTCTACCACACTAACAGTTCTTTTTTTCTTTTTTTAACGCGACAGTGTTAACGAGCTTGTGTCACAGAAAAGCCGGTCTCGGTGGCGTGGCAGAAAAGCCGGCGTGGGTGGCGTTGTGACGGAAAATTCCTGATTAGTCGATAGGGTCACGACGTCACAGCCACATGACCTCGCGCGGGAATTTCAAACAAGCCACAACGCTCAGCTGAAACGGGACGTCACACGTAAAATGAAAGTGATTAAAAAAAACATGACATGTAATGCGAATGAAAGGTGCGCCGCATGTCTCAAATGATTTCACTTTATAAAGTAATTCATTTACCTTAAAGAAAAGTTTGAAGAATTGTAGGCGGGAATCTAACCCAAGACCCTTCGCTTGCGAGCCAGACACGCACTGATAGGCCACGCAAGGCACGGCGAATGAGTGGGCGGTGCGAACGGGGCCCAATAACGCTATCGCGTTTCAGGCCCCGGGGGGATTTTCTTTAGACCCCGCCCAGTGCTTAGAAAACGAAGCGCCTTTTCTAGGCTCTCATTGGTTGAAGAGACGAGTGACGTGTGAAATGTTCGTTGTAAAATTGCTTTCCGTGCCGTGGTAATATTTTATTTGACTTGTTTCATGCCTGAGAAACAAACTATATAGATAGAGTTGTTATTGTTCTTTTTTAAATATCACGAGATTGCCTTTTGTTGTTTTGGTTTGAAACGATAACAAGCGATGAATGCCGATGTTTGCGGCAGAGCGTTTGACACACTGTGTAGCTCGTTGAGCTGATCTGTTTTTAGGAATGCGAGTCGTTTCGCCTTGACCGAGGTGTTTAGCGAAGATATCCTCAACCGACGTGGTTTGCAACGAAACAACTGTCACAAGTACAGGCCTTCGGAAGCGTTGTGCGAGTGCTTCTATTCGTTGCGAAACTGGTGCGTAAGGAAAGCGTCCCACGATCAACTCTTTCGCTCGATCTGGTAACATTTGTTCGTTTGCGCGTTATGATGCTGAATGAAAGTGTCGGTTCCCGTAAAAGAGGCTCCCCTACTCTGAGAATCGTGCAGCTGTCGTGATTGCGACTATGGCTTCAGTACTGAGAAATAACCTACGCAGGTAACAATCTGTGAGCCATTTCGCTCGAAGAAATCGGGTGTTGGCATCGCGTCAGACTTGTCCAGTTACGTTTCCGTCATTTCGCTTCGGAAGTCACTTAGCTTTCCAATTATGAGCAGTGCACTTGTACCTGGCTCGCTAAAACAAATATTTTTGGTCCCGTTTTACATGTTCGTCATGACGCTCACCCACCTTGCTCGCAAACGCAATGCAACAAAAAAAAAAAACTAGAACGAAGAAATTGAAAAAAGTGCGTATTTATTTTGTTGATTTTTTTTGTAACCTTTTACTGTACATTGTCAGACGCTGACAGACGCTTGTATTGGACCGTGGCTCGTTCATGATGGAACGGTAGAACGTGGTTTCATGGTCGCGCCTGGCGATCGTCGCAGACAGATTTAGACGGACGCAAGCGACGGTGGACGCTTGCGTCCGTCTGGCGGTCGTGGAAACATACGAGCCCAGCGGCCAATGGGAGCCCCGCCGACGCGCGCCAGCCAATGGAACCGAAGGCGAAATCGCGGAAACTATCTGACCGTTTTCGAGCTTCAAACTGATGACGTCAGCTCGCTCCATGGGACAGTTAATGCTTTCGCATTAAAAACTGTTATCAACTCCACCCTGTTATCATACGGGGAGTCACACGGAATGTCACACGGAATGTCAAACGGAATGTCATACGGAATGTCATACGGAATGTCATGCGGAATGTCATGCGGAATGGCCTGCGGAATGACCTGCGTCACGACGGGAAGTGCCTTTGCGCCATTCTTCATGGTCTTTTATGCGTATCACTAATTAGCTGAATTGAGGGTCAAATTTGGGGACGGAAATCTCTGAACATGGGTGGTAATGGTAACTCCACAAAATGGAAGTCTTTAAATGAAGATTCATAAATACATAATTTATCTGCAGTAACCCAAACTATTAACAATTCATTTTAGTTAATTAGGAAATTGACGGGCACGATTACACTCCCACTTAGTGTCCACCTGAAAGCGTAAGATACAAAAGCGCATTTCACGTAGTTTTTTTTAATGTTTAAATATTAAGTTTGTACACCCTGCATAACTTTATTGGGGAACACAATTGTGTAGATCTGTAGAGTCTTGACTATTCTGTAACAGTGCTTTTTGATACAGTCATCTAATCTTAATATTTGGTTTGTTTGTCATACATTAATATATTATGACCTGATGGCAGAAGTCCAGCGGAGCAGAGAAAGGAATACATGCATGAAGTTTTACTGTCGTGAAACTGCCGTTTATAAAATAATAATTTAATAACTGGCGAACTAAGTATGTTTTTTTTACCTGACTATATATTATTTCGGAATGAGACAGCATTGATAAATGTCAACACTTTTTATACTGGTTGCCTTTTCATTGGTAATCTTAGCGCTTGTGGATCTTAAGCGTTTCAAATTATAGTGCACGTTTTGGTGTGAAAATAAAAAGGTATGTTTGCGATCGTGTACTTTGGAAACTCGATATGCCACAGGAGCAGCCGTGTCGCCAGGTATAGAAAAACAATTATGGTTATTACTGCAGTCTTAGTTGTAATCCCCGTGACAAACTCATAAAAACATCCGCTTTCACCGAATAAGAGGTTACGAAACTAGGCCGTGATTGATGCATTATTCGAATTATAGGTTGATTCGTCGATTCGGTTTCCCAGTCGTAATAATAAATTATTTAGAAGCAGCATAATTCAACAATGTGTAATAAGAAAAGCCGAAGGCATGAAGGTAATTAATGATCGAAATTTTACCTCATTAATCACTTACCGAACCAATACAAATTTCGATACAAATGCGCCGCCTCTTCAGGTGTATAATTAACCAGGAGTATAAGTTTAAGGTTTTTCCACTGTCTGGTGTCAAGACTCGGCGCGAAAAGGAAAAGAGAAATATAATTAATGCGTGGGTTCCAATTAGAACAAGAGTTATGGCCGGTACGTCTTAAAGGGATTCCAGGGGCTGTAATATTTATTTAAAAAAAGAGATATTTAATTAAACAGAGACATGCGGGTTCCAACATAAACGCGAGTAGATAAATGCAATAAAAACTTCGTAGTTCTAATAATTTTTCCTCAAGTATAAACATCAAAATAATGGATTGTGTGTTAAACGAAATGGTTCAGTGCATAAATTTATGCTTTTTTAATACATTTTGAACGTGTCCCTGAACTAAGGTGTTCAAGAGCCCTTGAAACTTCAATTTCTAGAAGCCATTTTAGTGCTATATTTACAAGATATTAAGCTGTCATTTTTTTAAGAACTCTGTTGAGTGGACTGAAAAAGTGCTATTTTTAACAAACAAACAAACAAACAAAAACAATAAAACCGCCATTAACTGGCCATTTTTGTTTGTTTAGCGATTGTCGTGTTATTCTGAAATATAAGCACTATTTAGAGAGAGAAATTACTTCATTTCGGGTGAAATAAAGACCCCTAGATGTGCTCCTCCGCTAATCGGACCAGAGCCAGCTGATCGACGTGAGCCGCCGAGGCCAGCCACTCCCACCAGTGTAGAGGAGGGAATTTGGGTAGTTTGGGTGATCGGATGGCTGTGGGGCAAGCGTAGGGGCAGGGGTAATTGTGGCAGGAGGGATCTGACATGAAACGATAGAGGAAAGTTCGGGTGGGGGTAATGAATGTGTTAAGCTGGATGGCTCTTAGTGTGTGTGTTTGTGAGGTAGTAAGCTGTGAGTGGGGTGTAGGCAGTGTCTGCATTGAGTGTCAGAGTTGTCCGTAGTGTTGTTTCAGGGCCTTCTTGTAAAACTGTGCCTCGTCCGCCATGGGCGGGAAAGGTCGTGGGATTACCGGCGCCTGGATAAGAGTCTCGCGGGAAAGTTGATGAGCCAACTCATTACCGGCAATCCCTGTGTGGCCTGGCACCCACGCCACCACGACCGAGACAGGGGAAAGTTGTGAAAGGGCGGAGGAGAGGTCGTGGCGCAAATTCTCGGGAAGGCGGCACGCGTGAATTGCCCGATTCGCTTCCATGGAGTCAGTTAAATTGCGATACCGGGGAGCAGGCGGGAGGGTGGTGAGTTCTTGAGTCGCATGCACTATGGCAACAATCTCAAGAGCGAGCAGAAAAGTTGGGTTGGAGCAGGGGCCAGCGGTGGATGTAATGGGAGGGGTGGCGGGGCGTGTCACGGTGACACAGGCTGTGGCGCCGAGAGGTGGGGAATGTGAACCGTCCACATAGCATGTGTTAGTATCAGGTGGGAAAGTGTTTAGGCACATAATTCTGTCGGGCGGTTGAAAAAATTATACGAAAACAGCACTTGTTATTTCCTCAGTATGATAAAGACCACTATAATGCCATCGGAAAAAGAAAAAAAAGAGGGTGAAAGATAATTTTAAGAAAGCCTTTTTTTTTTCTTGACTTATTAGACGTTTATCTTAAGAGTACATTCTGGAATGTTTGCTGCTGCGCAGTGATAATCAAATAACGGCGGTCGACCGCGCTTTGTACGCTTCAGTTGTCAGTGTTAACAGATTACAAACCGAGAAGTCATTGCGATTGTTTACTGAAGTTGTTGCTAAAATGCTTCTATTGAGCTCCCATAATGTACACTTCCTCGAAGTTCGTTGGACGTCGATTTTTGAGGAAATATATTATTCGAAAAAAAAAACGGTTTATACGTAAATTCATGACGACGGATAATGGAAACAAATGCACTTTACACCTTCTTCGAGTTCAAACGACGGTTCAGAGGAAGAAAGAAGATAGGAGGGAAGTGAGTTTTGGTATCGACTGAACGAAGGAGCTGCGAATGCAATATGGCGCAAATTCGAAGTTAAGCCAGCAGAAATTTGGACTTCAAGTGGCCGCGGACAAGGCCGCAGAAGGTGTGACAGCCGCGATCCTGGCGGTGTGACAGCAGCGGTGGTGGAAGTGGCAGACGCCTGTTCTGCTGTAGGTTCGCTCTCCAGCTTGACAGCCCACGGCAGCTTCGGCAGCCAGAAGTTGGGACGCCGTGACGACAGCGACACTCGCCCTTGCTAGTGATTTTGCGCGGAACTTCTACGACCAACCGCCAGAATCGCGACATCCGACAGCGTGACACTCCGGCTTTTGTGACATCACTTGTCGTCGCTTCGGGACCACCTTCGATGCACGGGAAGAATAGGACGCTAAGCACACAAACGTTCCCGGCATCGTATACCATTAGGCCTCCAAACCCGGCACCTTGAAATCCTTCCACGTATCTCGACGTCATTCGTTTACATGGGCCTTCGATACGATTACATTAGAACCGCACTTTCTGCTGTGTTCGAAACGGGGGCTCCTTTTGAAGAGATAGCATATAGAATGACTTAGTTTTCCCAGATTTAAAATTTTCCTGTTGTGAAATGCAAGTGGCTGTTTTGCAAAGTGACTGGCTCACACTACTTTTAGTTTGGTGTGAACCAATCAGCCTGCTCGCGGGGGAATTTTGGGGATCTAAAGTTGTCCCGTAAAGCGTGCTCCGCCGCAGTAGCTCCCTTGATGTGGGGAAGCCAGCACTGCTTCGTCTGGAGGGGATATTGAAGTTTGGTTCGGATGTGGGAGGCAGTAAAACGTCCATCTAATCGACGTGACTTTGTTACTAACGTGAAGCGTTCTTGTGGCTAGTTGCTCCGGATTCTGTGAAGCCACATTTCGTAAAGCCGTGTCCTGTGACGTCACATGACTTCAGGTTCCCCGCTAGATGTAGCGGAAAAATTGACGTCCCGTGACCTCAACACCAATTCAGCTTGCCCGCGAAATTTAGCGAGAAAAAAAACGGTCACATGACTTTGTGTCACGTGACTTATACACAAACTAAGTTTCCCCGCTAGAGTTAGCGGGAAAATTGACGTCACGTGAATGTCTCATGAACATGCCAGATTCAGTTTCCCTCGCTAGATTTAGCGGCAAAATTGACGTGAAGTGACCTACACCTAAATTCAGTTTATCCGCTGGAAAGGAGCGGATGGAGTCAAGGAGGCGGAGCCAATGGGGGCGGAGAGGAGTGGAGACACCTGGAGGCACAGCTCGAGAAGAAATGCCTGGAGGTTACTATCGCTAAACCAAGAACGTTTAACGTAGCAACACAATTGCAGGGAAATATCGCCCGGCAATTATTTCAGTCAGCTTATTAGGCTTTCGTCTCTGGTATTGCCATTGTAATGATATTCAAGTTTTACTTTGAAAAATCAAGTAAAGCGGAGTCTGGCCCCAGTCAAAAGTCTATCTGTTGCATTGAAGTTATTAAGACAGTCAAAAGTTAGTCTGCTTTAAAAGTGCGTCTGGGGTCTCCGCTAAAAATGAGTAAGTTGGTCAATACTGTACGCCTGATAACCTGTTCTCACTGCTGGAGTTTCAGTTACACGAATCGACACCGTCACAACGCTCGTTATTATGCCAATCAATATTGATGATTGCGATGACTGAGCCTGCACCGGAAGCTTTCGCTCTACATGTTGTTAAGCTGCGCTGTGCTAAATACTCGGCCATCCGTCACCCCGATGGTAACAGAAACTCGAAAACCATACGTATGAGCGAGCAGAAAAATGACGACTGGCATTTTGCTAAGGTAATTCTATTGTTTGCCACAGGAGATTGTTTTCTTAATATTTGGTTGGAGTTTTCGGTCACAATATTACGCTTTATATTACGTACTTAAAAAGTATCGTCTCGACTCTTATTTTCGTAAGGTTGTTTGTTAATTGATTCACTATTTTGTTGCTCTTGCGTTTCTTGTCATTAAACACAGAACAGAAAGCTGGACGTTAGATCAATGATTTTAGTTTCTTGTGACTCGTATTTTCTGTTGTTGTAATAATCAAATTAGGCAAACTAGATTATGAAAAATCACTTGTCGTTTTGCCTGAATTCACGCATAAGTAATATTATTACTTGTTTTTTGCTCAGAAGAGTCGCGGCGCCGCAAAAGGGCAAGTACCTAGGCCATACAATAAACGTCTGCGGTTTTGGATTTAATAACCATACGATGGTATTGTACAGATGACAGAAAGAGAAATACAACGCGCCACCCAAGTTACGTTGAAATGCCTCGCTTAACGAAACATTCCTGCACCTACACTTATATGGTACGAATCGCCGAGTACCGTAGAGTTCCTAATGCTATACACGTCCCGCGCGTAATCAAATTAGTCGAAAGGCCTAAACCTGAATCCCACGCGAATTCAATTGTGAGAAAAAAAGTTGCACTCCTTCCACGCACGAAGTTAGAGTACAGCCTTGAGTTCTCCTACGCATTATACGGTAGCGGGCCTCAAAGGAATTCTCGCCTAGATTGAATTAAGGTTTCGGGCTTTCTAACAAGTCTTTCGGAAAGCCAAATGCGTAAATCCTCGAATATCTTTTTTTTTCTTCTTTGCTTGCAGAGCGCTTTTTTGTCACACGTGCTACACGGAGGAGCTTAACTCCGCTTCGTTTTAACTCGGTACTTTTGTGGTGAAAGTTTCCTAAATAAATGCGGATGAATAACGTCAAAGCCACGTTATAGTGTGGCTCGCCCGTACTTCATCTTGCGTCATTTTCGTAAAATGTAATGCGGATAACAAAGTCTTGATGGTATTGTAGCGTTCCTAACTGTTCTCACCGCGTACGGGTCAAGTAACGGGTCAAAACAGTCGAGAATTACTAATTCGCAAGAGTCTAAATCTGGGACCGGCGCTGGTTAGCCCCTAGCTCGTGGATGCCGTCGTTCCTTCTGTGCTCGGGCTCCTCGTTTCTTCTTGTGCCCCGAGTTGGTCCTTCTTCTTCGTTTCCAAACCGATAGCCTCTCGGTTTTCCCTGTGTTCGTAAACTTCAGGTGTACACGCCTGGTAAAAACCTCTGGCGGCCCCACCGGGAACGCACCGCTAAAGTATCATTAAGCCTTTGTCCTGTTAGTTAATTAGGCTCAAGACAATAAAGGGATCTTGTGAGTGCTATTAGCGGCGAGATGTTTTGGTGGCGCCCTCCTATGGTTCTCTCTCGTGACGTCATTACCTTGTGGACAGCAAGTTCGATGGTGTTTGCAATGAGCATGGTGGAGGCTTGAAATCATTGCGCTCTCAAAGCAGCACTGCCAACACCGTCAAAGTTAAGGTTCTTACATTCCTCTTATTTCTGCTCGATGAGAAAACCTTTGCTGACGTCATAGTCAACATTCGGCCAATTCTGGAAGGCCGACCACAGCGACGCTTTCGATCGCGCACGTCGCCAATAGAGCCGTACAAAATAAGGGCAATTAACCAAAAAAACAGAGTGCAATAAAACTTACCACAGAGGTGACTGTATACGCCGCGCAAATATAGTAGACTCAAATATTGTGAGTATATAGGTTTTTGAAGAAGAAGAAAATAGAAGTCAGAACAAAAATACCGTGTTATTTCTATGCACTAAAAAAGAAAACCAAACGAAAACAAACCGGTTGATTGACGCTGCTACTTATAAATGACATTACACAGAAGAACAAAAACGATTGAAACCAGAGCTCGGTGTTTTGACCTCCCCTCGACGCTCTCATTTCCTCCTCTGCTTGAGTTGCTACCCGTATACATAAGTTCAAAAGAAAGCTAAAATTATTTTTAATAAAAAAAAATACTTTCTAAGGTTGGACGTAGGTACCTTAAGATTTAAATGTCCAAAGTTTTCTCTCAATTTTATTTTTGTAGCAGCGACGTAATCGTTCATTAAACTTTTGCCATAGCCCCATCTGGTGCCGCGTGCCGAACGCCTGGAGAGCCCGAAGGTGGAGGGAAAACTCGCGAAAGCGACGTCATCGGCGAGGTCACATAACCCTTGCTCCCCACTGAGCTGGCTCGAAGATGCCGTCGATGGTGTTATGACGCGTTTGACAGAAACAAAGTGGTAGAGAGGTTCGCCGCATGCCCGGCAACAATCCCTGCACGTTTTTTTTTAAATTATTAATAGTAATTAAAAGTTGTTTACGTTTACTTTAGTTCCACTCAAATGCGGTAACGGAAACCACGGGACAATAAACTATAGAAGTCCGAATAAAGCTCAGTTTTCTTTAAGAGTAGTTTAGCTTTTCTTCAAGAACACCCCATTCCCTTTGCGAGGTCGGCCTACCATGAAACACTCACCGAGACGGCAAAGCTGCATACATCAAGCGCACGCATTTCACTCCGATGCACACACTCCTCACCGGTGTATGCTAAGTTCATACTATCTCCATTTGCACACGTCGCGGAGAGTAAACGCAACGTGTGTCTAACTCAGCGTAACGTAAACGTGACATCAAAAAGACCGCCTATCGATACGAGTTGCTTCATTCAAGTAGAAGCCCGACTTCAACGTCGCTGGCGTTAGCGCTATTCGCCATTCTAAAGAACCTAGTTACGAGAGCGAGTCACTCAAGCGATGGAGGGTGCTCGCAATTTAAGGGCGGACGTGTCTTATGTAAAGACGTAGCTAATGCGCATGCGTCTGTTTGCCACGTGGCGAGGCGGATAACAGACGGAGGGGCTGAGCCGAGCTTGGAGCTGCTTGCAGCAACAACCCCTGTACTCGTATTCACCTCCAGAACCGTAGTAAAAAAAAAAAAAAGTACGGTTCTTTTTGGAACGTTTCTAATCTGTTTTCCTTCGTGCGTTGAATTACGGTATTTGTGGGTTCACCTTAGAATAGCTTTAAGTTACCTCATAAAGTTGTACACGTCACAAAAGCCGAAATCATCGTTTCTTCCTTTGACTACAAAATCTTGTAACAACTACTTGGCGCGGCTCATTAATAATGCGCAAATCTTCCTTTTTTCTTCCTTGTGTGACAGCGAGGGTAGATAGAAAAGGCGTGGTGCTGAATTGTCTACCTCACCCTAAGTAGACGAACGCGGGGCAGTGATTGGGAGTTGCTTCAGCGCTCGCCCGAGACTCGTGTTCAGTCAGGGACGACATCAGTCTCGGCCGAACGCTGGCGCTGCACTCGCCGTCCAATCCGCGTCCCGCGTTCACAACCTTGGGGTGACGTGGAAGGTTCACCACCGCGGCCTTCCTATCTAGAAGGCGCTGTTGGCAGACGATTGACGCTTTCTCCGCCTAATCGCACCTTGTTCCGCAAACGCGGCCCATAAGCCACGTGACCCTCGATCGAGTAGTTGGAGACACACTCTAGTCTAGGCGCACAACGCAAGTCGAAGGAAGGTGACGCCACTTAGCGGAAAAGACGTGACGGAGAGGTGCGCGGATCTACAACGTATCCAAGTGTGAGACGAAAACGGGCGCGACCTTGCGGCCTATTTGTGAACCGGAGGAAAGCAGATTTAATGCACGACGTTGGAGTTTCGAATAGGATCGACTCGGCTCTGGAACTCCACTCTCGAGAGGGAACTCGGATGTTCGAGTGAGTGCAGTGTCGTATGCGCAGCTTGATATTTCTTCGGTTGCTTACGTCGTTGGCTAATATATCGCCGCTAAATGTAACAACTTGAAACTTGGTTAACAACCGTGGCGTAATTTCGTAAGGCAGTCAGTCTACAGAGGGATGCGCACTGTATGTCTAAACACGTGATGTTTTCCCCTCGTCGAGAGTAACACGGAGTCACTCGAGAGAATGACGTTCGGCTGGCACCGGTGTCCAATCGGTGAGGAGACGAGCGCCGCGTCAGCGTTCGGCAAGCAGTCGGCCCGTCGACTTCGGTTCCTGGTTGAGGACCGAAAATGGTTAGGTGCCAAAATCATAACACAAACTGCGCTTAAAAAAAAGTCGCGACACAAAGTGGTTTTATGTGTGTACCCAAAACAAGTCGCACACGACGTCATCCTAAACGTGAGACCAGGCTTATTAGGAAACAAACTGAGACACTTGGATATATCGTATTTTTAGTCATTACGTTAATGGATCCGACAGCTTGACTTGAGCAGAATGCCTCGGGGTCCAACTTTTTGCTGCTTCGTTTACGATCCCCTATGATTTCTTTCTCCAGACTGGTGCTTTGAGATTCAAATATTTGAAATTTCAATATTTGAATAAAATGTATGAATTTTTTACGGGTAAAAAACGAACAAAAAACAAATCACCGACATTTGTTTTTGCCGTCTGTTGAATGCCGACTAATGCAGAGGCGGAGGCTAGTTTCTCGCCGCTTCGCGCTGAATATTAACGTCTTGAAGGCGAGAGCTGAATATTTTAAGCCGTATAATAAAATATTGAGGTATTTAATGTTCTTTCCTACTAATTTTGTTTCTAGCTTGACTTCTTAATTCCAATGTTTTTTTTTTCTCGCTTCAGTTTTGCCTTTTACAGTTTCACCACTATCTCTTCAGCTATGGTCAAACAAAAACTGTACTTTTTTTTTCTTTTTTTTTAATTACTCGGATTTTGGTATTATTTCAGATCTGCTCAGAACATTTCACGTACTCAGTTTAGGATTTCTTTCCTTCTTATATCTGCATAGGAGTCATACCTACAAAATAAATGTAAGCACTTGGAATGTGATGCATCCCGGCAATATTAAACGAAGATCTAAAACATTCATGTACCCCAAAGAAGACCCGATAGACGGCACACAAATGTTTTTTGGTTTTTTTTTTCAAATATAAAGCAATTAAAAGCTATGCATTTTTTCATGCTCTCATATACTAGTGAGCTCGAAAAATGTTGTTATATCCTAATAATTTAAAGTGTACCTTTTCAATAAATTTTCACTCGAATTCTTTAATCATAGAACATATTAATTATCTCGATTAACTCTCTGAATCTTTGTTTCTTTAAAACGACAAAAAAAAAACCATCGGTTTCGCTTGGGAAATAAAAAAACTTCTTGACTTGCGTAAATCTTAGCTTTCAAAAATATAACCAACTTTCACCGAGACAAGACTTTTCTTCTTCCTAATTTTTCCGAAAAATTCTGCCTTTTATATCTAAAGACACAACATCAAAATGAAAATCATTGAAATCTGTTTTTAAATTTGGCGACTGCATGGGTAGTCTGCAATATTCTCTTAGACTCTATTATAAGCCGATTGAATTGCAAAAATAACGACGAGGGCTCTTTTTGATCTAAAATAAGCCGATATGCAAACTCCAGAATCCTCAATACAAAAACGTTCCCCTCAAAAAGAAAGAAAAGGAAAAAGAAATCTCGCAAAAAGCTTAAAAAGAAAAAAAACCCATCAATATGCAAGTAGCCTTTGAAGTCAATCAAGGCACAATAACCTCGCCAGCTACCACCCAAAAAATATGACCAAAACGTGTTCAGAAAACAAACCGTCTTACTCTTTTTCTTTATTATCGGGAACCGGGGAATAGGATTAACATTTGTGGACATTGAGAGCAAAAAAAACAAAACTAAAAATGTAATCACAAAACAAACTACAACTAATCAATACGTTTTGGCTAATATCCCATTCGTGACACGCAGACAACGAACCAAACGAAAATATTAAAGGGATCTGGACTGTCGCAAAATAAGTCACTATGAACAGAGCCTCCAATTTGCCGTAATCCTCGTTTTTCGAACACGAAGCTTAATGGTAAGCCCCCATTCTTCGCGCGTAAAATAAGAAAAACAAAAATTAACAAATCATAAAACAGTCCGTTTTCCCCTTTCTTTATAGATAGGAATTACTTTTTTGTCTTCTTTTTTACTGTCTTGTGACATCAATTTATACACCTCCCTCGAAAATTTCCACACTCCTTGCCGAGGTCGATAGTGACTTAGAAAACAGCGAAAGACATACTGTTTGTTATGTACACAGCGTTCAGCGAACTGTCCGAGAGCCTGCTTCTTTGTTCGGAGCCACGCCCTTTGTTCTGCTTTCTTCTCTTATCGGTACCAAGTCGTTTTCCGAGTATTCGGGTGCGCGCATGTCACCTGGAGGTCGATGAGTCCTATCCGCCTATCCCATTTCTTTTAACGTAGGCTCCGATAAAACCCGATTATACGCCCACCCGCCACTGAAAATTGGCACCGAAAAACACCGAATACGCGGAGAAATGGAAAACACGAAAACGAAACACCCCAGAATTCAAAGAGAAACAAGCCCCGCAAACACGGAACCTTACTCCGCAGTGTCCAACAAAGGTTTTAGCCAACGCGGGTTTTGCCGTTGCAAGGATCGGTAGCTCGCTCCCTGATGGAAAGACAAATGCGCATACTTCCTTCGTGCATTTCATTAGGCAGTTTTAGCAAACCGTTACCGTGTTCCGCGTACCGCGCTACCGGAAACTTTGAAGCATGCTTTTAAGCGCGTATTCACCCGTAGTCACCAGGCGCGAGTAGCGCCTGTTTAACCAATGACTAGCGACGTCATCGACTAAAATGATCACGTGGCGAGCGATAGTCGCCGCTAAGTGAGCGCTTGGTATTCACCGGTCGTGTTTAGGGCCTAGTCGCCCCGCGCGACTAAGTAGTCCACTAACAAATCTTAGTCATGGAGTATAGCCGGCTAGTTTAGCCGGTGTTTAGCGGGTGACTAGCGGCTCAGCGCCATGGCCGACTCGTATCACCGCTGACCGCCAGTGCTAACGAAGCACTTACTGTCTCGGAACGCTGGGGGACACATCTAGAAAGAATTGGAGGAGCAAATATTGTGTAAATAGCCATGTTCAACGGTCAGAGATACCGATAAAGAGATCTCAGCAGGGCGCTGGACGACGAGAAAAAACGCATTTACGGGCGCTTCCATATTTGTTTATGTCGCTGGCAATGCGGCTTCCGTGCTTCTCCCTTGCGTTTTTTTTAATTTCTCTTTGTAAAACTTTTTTGCGGACAATTAGTCTTTCATTGTAACATTGTTTTTTCCGATAAACATTTAAATATTAGTTTTATACGATAAAATATCCATTTACGCAGCGGCGTTTAAGTACGCGGTATGCGTGACCTATCTTTTTATGTCACTTCCGCTTGTTAGTTCTGACTAGATAGTCACCCGCTCGCTTCGCGCTCGTGAATACCGCAGAACTAGTCGATCCTTCGTCGCTGATTTTTTCTCTTAGTTCGCGACTACTTAGACGCGATACTAACTTTAAAACAGCGCTAGTTAGTCATGACTGGTGAATACGGCTGGTTAAGGTTGGCTAAAAGTCTCTATTATTTTTCTAGATTTAATAGGCATTGTATTGTACAAAAATAGATGTATATATATTTTTGTATTTTTCATAGACAGATTCGAGTTTTTTTTTAGAGCGCAGCTTTGAAGACCCGTTCACATACTTGCGTTCGGAGCGACACTACGCTTACGAACGAATGCAACCGGTTGGAACGACAAGTTGCCATAGCAACGAGCGCCAAACGGCCGTTTCGTTCGTGTTCGTTCGCAACGCAAGGAGTTCAGCCGGGCTGAACGTTTTCGCTACGTTCGGGAAGGAGGGAGCGACCGCACCGACAGACCAATCAAAGGTCGAGGAGAGCTCGGCCGCGAGGAGATGGACCTTCCCTAGATCCATCAAAGGAGGAGGAGGAGGAAAGGAGGACGATGAGGAGAGGAGGACAGGAGGAGACGAAGAGGAGAGTAGGGTAGGAAGGAGGAGGGGCATACCCTCCCCTCCTCATCCTCCAAGAGCTGTGCTCTAGCTTCGCATTACAAAGATTTGTAAACGTCTTTCATATTTTTTTATCCTTTATTAGCCGGTCTTGAATTCTCACTTCGTGTCGATTGCACCATTTTTGTGCGTTTCAAAAAACCTCCAGCTTTTTCATTTTTTTTTTACGAATTAAGAAAACGTTGTAAATACCATATTGAAAACAAAATGGCAGAAAACTGAATGCTTCTGTATGCGCGACTCTCAAAAGGTGACGACATTTTTTACTGAATCGAGTGCAGGCAGCCAGTGCAGAAGCAAACATAGACAAACCGTCGGCACTATAATCTCCTCCAATAAATTCCTGGTAGCAGTTGAGCCGCAAATGGTAATAAACGACACGGTGACCAAGCGCAGTGCGCGACATGCATGTGCATTCGAAATACCAAATGTTTGTCAAGTCTGTGGATTAGTGGATGGACCTCTCTCTACAACCAAATGCACACAAAACATAGCTTGAAGCATAATTGGATCAAGAAAAAATATAACATGGCGAAAGTATCTCAACTTGTTAGTAATGTAATCAATACAATTTCGCATGGACATTCTATTTTCAACTAAGCACGTCATTATAACTGAAAGTTTTATTCTTTCTAAGCTTTTGACATCTTCATATCTTGGCAAGCTCATTATCTAGATACAAAGGTCGTCTTTTATTTGAAACATACTCGTAAAAAAAATATACAGGAAAGAAATGGCTTTTAAGCAAATTGAGAGCTCTTATGCTTCGGTAAGAATGGCAAGCACTTACAGCATTTTTTTTTCGATTGCGATTGCACGATGAGAAGGAACTAAAAATGTAATATTTATGTTGAGGGCTTACAGGCCCCTTCTACCTACCTTGCAGTTAACTTTGCAATTCTGATGTAGCAGGCATTAGGAATAATACGACGTTTTATCAGTGGGCAATTGGAGTGCTCGTGGATTATGAGCTTCTGTACCCCTCATTTTATAGACGATTTCAAGCACGGCACACTGGGTTCTGCAATAATTGAATGGCAACGTGCAATAGAGATCTAAGATCACTTCGAAAGCGAAGTTCACAAAGAGTGCCATTAGTGTCCTGTGTGCTGGCCATTACACTTATTTCACTCGTTAGATTTAGCGAAGTGGAATTTATTCTTTATACTGTATGGATTATAGTCGCAATGTTCAATAGAGGTATAAGTGAAGTTCAAAAGCGAAGCTCACAACGAATTCCATTAGTACCCCGCGTGCTGGTGTCACTCGTTTGTTTGAGCGGAGTTGGACTTCTTTTTTAAACTGTATGCAATTTTTTAGATGTCAGGCAGGTGCTTAGGTTAGAGTCTGTACAACGACGCTTTGTATGACTTTTGTATGATTCTGATATTTGGGGGAGAGGTTTTGTTTTACAATTATTTGCGTCTTTTAGACACCCTCTGTTTTTCGCCTCTTTCAGGGAAATGACTGGTTTACAATAGGCGATTTCTGTGTAAGGTGCTCAACGGTGTTATCGATTCTTCCATGCTATTAGGTAGTACCTCTTTCCGTGTTCCTAAATAAAAAAATGTGTCTGCGGCTTTTATGGTTGTAACCTTTGTGACTTGGAATCTGGATTGATATGGATGCAGCTTCTATATATGACAAGTCTAACAACTCTGACATGCACTTCCTCACTGCTTTCGAAAATCTCAAGAAAGGTCAGTCATTTTTTTTGTTTCACTTCATGTACGCTTTTTTTCAGGCTTGCCACCTATTTTTCGGCACAATAACACATAAATTGAATGACTATTTGTTTTGGTTCATCGATTAATCGGTCTTCGAGATTACGCATAACAAAAACACAAGAATGGGAGCAAAGATTAAATTGGCGCAAGTACAATTTACTTTTCTTAAAACCATCGCTGCGTGTAACTACCATTGTGCTCATGATTAAAGCATGTTAGGTTGCAAACATAGAAGTCGCTGCGCGCAGGTGGATGCGCATGGCGGCGCACCAAATCAAGATTCTATAGCCGATGTAGTCACGCGGTTTTTACCGTAATAAGCTCATAGAGCAAATATAAGGATCAAAAGGGAAGGTTTCCACGCATCGGGGCCTCCTGGGAACAGCGGGGCGCAGACGCGGATATTGCCGGTCCCAGTTGGCAGTCCCGATGGGCCTATATCACTCGCGACGCCCTAATAAACACAAATAAGCATCAAAACATCACCGGTAAGGTCTGTACTCTTTTCTTTTCTGGGTTACCTTGCGGGAAAACACCGGAATCGCGCATTGCATTAAGCTAAATAAAGTTGACACGCGCTCGAGCTATTTCAAGTTGTCGCGGCGAAACAAACAGGCCTAACCTTTCGTCTGCTTTCTTCCTCTGCTCTTTTTCGCTCCCTTTCGCGTTCTTTTTCTTGGGACCGCCGATGTCAGCGCCCACGATTTGCCGCGTTCTGCTCACGTCTTTACCTCTCTGCATAAGCTATGAGATCGCCCGGTTGGCGCCCTTATGGGCCACGCGACGTTACGGCCCACTAAATTTGGCACGAGTGAAAGTACGTGTCAGCACTTTCGCAAGGTGGTGGCGGGAGGGGGACAGCCTGAAAACGTGTTCCTTGTTCGAAGCAAATTAGACGTTAGATGTCTAGACAGCTCCTAGACAGCTCAATATCGGTTTGGCATGTAAGACGGAACTGGCCGTTGTAGATGTGGGATTCAGAAACTGAAGTATGACTTCTATCGTGTGTTTTTATGCATCATGCAGTAAGTAGTGAGATACACAAGCGCACGCCAGCTCGACCCTTATGCAGGTCAAAACAGGCAGAGGAGAAAATAGAGCCCTGTGTTCGTTGTCACGTAAGATAAAAGCCAGGTTTGGGCACAGTTCGTACTTTGCGCGATGTAGATTCTATAATTCTATAATCATACTGTAATACCTGAGACTGTGGCTTTGGAAAATTTAAGAAACTTTCAAGTCGAAGGAAAAGGGAAGAGTAGGAACTGAGTTTCAGGCGTGCTCGTAGGGTTGTCTCTTCTTTAGTTTTTTTTCTTTCACTTGAAAGTGTCCAATTTTCCCACTACTGCAGTCGTGGGCGTTACACTATTGTTCATTGTCACAAACCCACCTGCACATTCGCGCCTTTTTTTCATTTTTAGTTCTTATAATATTTGGTGTCGGGTAATGCAAAAATGCTTTCGGGTGTTTTGAAATGACTGTCTTAATAAAATAACGTTTACCTAATCTAAAATTCAACTTCGCTATATTTAAATTCATTACATAGAAAGATAAATTAGTAATGACCCACGAGAAGCCGTTTTGTTTTGTTTTTTTCGTATGGTTCCCGAGGTGAATACGGGTGTAGATTTTTTGGTCTATGCAGTGCGAAGCTTTCGCGCCACGTTCTTCGAGCTGCAGCACGCTAACACATTCGGCCATTGATAATCACGAGGAGTTGATGGAACGTGCGAAAACTTTTTTAAATCAAATATCGAAGTGTCATTCCGCATTCAACGCGCGAAAGGTGCCGGTGTTTACTCGGGACCCTGGGACTGGGAGGGTATGAATGTCAGAGTGTTATTCTATTAATGTTGTTTTTAGTTTTTACGGGCCGAGCCTGTACTAGAAAGGCAGAAAGAAACAGAAAATGCATTTCTGACCGACTCGGTCGTCAATCCTCTATAGTTTACAACAAATATACCCACAAATTTAAAAATAAATATATCATGATACACACGATAGAAAAAAAGCAGGATACACACCTAAGCAAATAAAGAGGAAAACTTACAGATTATTCACTATTCGCCCACCTTTACAAAAGGTTTTTTTTCTCCTTTCCTTTGTTTTGGGGTTTCAGACTCCTTCAAACATAAAGTTGGAGCCGATAGTTCGCGGAGCGAGCCGATTTGACTTCGTAAAGAAAATCGTGGCGTCATCCTCGCCACAGTCCAATTGGCGCGCTTCGTAAACTATGGCCTCATGATTGAGTTTCGCGAGATCTAGTGGGCTCTAAACTCGTCAAACACAAAGTTGGGGCCGAAGTTCGCGGAGCGCACCGATCGGCCTATCACGACGATGACTTCGTGCTTTTGTCGACCGCATCCAATCGGCGCGCTACGCGAACTCTTGGCTCCAACTTTTTGTTTGACGAGCCTTCTTCAAGCCCCACCCGAACAATCAAAACTGCTGCACGCCTTCCCTTGCAAGCTGCAAGCGCAAGGCAGTTGGAGCCATTTATTGATACGTTTGTGCTAAATGCTTGTGATATTCAAATTCACAAGTCAAAATTGCGCAAAAAAACTCACATCTACCTCGTTTTTTTTTGTTTTTTTGTATGCTGCGGCAGTGTTTTACAGCGCCGCTCTGACGTACTTACGTGTGCGCTGTTCAATAACGACGGCCATCAGCTTTTTTCGAGAGAAAACGCTCGCAAGATTGCCTCAACTCTAGCGTGCGCATGGGCACGCTTCCATGCATCTAATGGACGGAGTATGAATTTTCATTTCAAAGCGGAAGTAAGTAAGAAAAAAAACGATAAAATAAGTTAAATGTGTTCAAGCTTCGTTCTTTTTGACTAAAATGCAACTGGGCGCGCGTGCAATGTGTTGGAATGATAAATTGCCGTGTGGAGGATGTTGGAAGAAAGGAAAAGAGTCGACTCGCAAGAAGATTGGAATCAAACTAAGCAAAATAGAATACGTTTAAAATAAACGCCAATACATAAAAAGCCTGCAAAAAAAATGGAAGGAAAACAAGAGGCTGTTTTCAACGAGGCGGCAGTTGGTGGGGAAAGGACGAGCGTTCAGTGACGCTGCGCTGACGGCATTGATGAAAGGCGTGGGATGGTGACGGCATTGGCAGCATTCATGGGCAGGGCTGCCTGTAAAAAGTGCACGTGACCCCTTCCGCTGCTTTGCAGCTGTGATTCTCGCTTAATTATTTTTTCCCCTGAATCATTGGAATATCTGCTGGTCGTCTTTCATTGTTCAGCGAAAATTCCAGCATTTTTGTATACTTCGTCTCAGTTTAAGTCCAGACGCAGCCGGTGGTGCGAACTAATGGGACCGATCAAACAGCGTGAAAAGCGCAAGTCACGGGGCTTTTTCCGTTTATGATTGGTTCAGCGATGATAGAAGACGTACACAAACAGGAGAGACACCATAATGGTGCGCTTTTGACGCTATCTGATACGTACCATCAGCTCGAAACGTCAGCTGCGTCTAGACTTAAAAAAACAAAAAAGAACATAATATTTAAAAATATATTGCTTGCGGCTGTGGTGGCTGCACTCTCATGTCGTTTCACACGTTAATTGGTGTACGTTTCAACAGCTTCACTAAAGACGGGGTCACATTGCTTATACGTCGTACAAAAAACAGTCTGCATTGCAGATTTCAACTCGAATCACCGGGAGGTCCGCGCTTGGAATGCCGCATGGCAATGAGTTCAGGAAGACGTCCCAAGTATAAAGATCGCTCCACACAGAGGCGTTTTTTCTACACTGCGACCGCATGCGACCGTTTACGTCGCGATTAACCGGGACATCTGTGGTTCGAATGCTGCGTGGCGACCGGTGCAAGGAGTAGCTTTTCACGCGACATACGAAACACGAACGTCCCGGTGACTTCTCACGTAACGTAAGAAATCACTGACAGTTTCAGATACGCGGGGCGAGGCGAGACCTGCGCATCTCATTATCGCTGTCGTACCCAATCACGTTGCAGCGTCAGCCGAGAAGAACGTCCAAGGACCAATTACCAAGCTAAAAGCGGGCAAGGCCACGCCCACTGTGCCTAAAATTAGTCAGAAACGGGTTCCAGGGTCCCTTTTTGTAGTCATGGAGTTAGAGTTACAGTAATATCAAATAAAAAATGTATATAAGACAGTGTCTGTTAACACTGTTTCAATGGCCTTTAGCATTATTGGTTATTAAGTCGACGACGGCTTTTTGGCGTTGGTTTTAATTGGATCAACAAGAACAAAATACTTATTGAACAGGCAGATTTTTTGTTCGTCAAAGCGAGACAGGAAGCGAAAAACATGCTATGAAAGTAAAATAAATATAGTCAGACTCAAGGTCATAAATGCGCTATGAGCCCCACCCACATTCTCATTACCGCCAGCCACAGTTCCTCCGTGATGCGCAAATAGTCCGCTTCTGAGGTTCTTGCGTATTGATCAAGGGCACTGCTACTTTGAAAACGTCTCGCTGACCTCATATAACTGGCCAAGGTAACTATCTACTTCTCTGGTTGGTCCTCGAAGTGGTCGAATGAAGTAGTTGGTACGTCCTGGTGTCTTTTTGAGGCATTCCTAACATGTATCCAACCGTTGATGTGCTAATGAAGTTGCCTGCGTCATGAATTAACACTATAGTGCGCAAATTGTTTCTTCTTTTTCTTTTTGCAGATGAAACCACGGTCATAACACCTGGGACGTGTTCACCTCTATTGCGAGACTCCAGGTCGAGACATCAGTTAGCAAGCTGGAAGCTGCAACTGGATTCCAGAATGTTGCCTGGGTGTTTCTGGGATTATGCTCAATACTCCGGTAAGCCTCCTCCACCGTCACTCTTCTACGAAGGATATATTTTACAATTACCAATGACCATGGTAAAAACAAAGTAAGGAAAAATGCCTTAATACATGTCAAATCCAGGTACAGTGTGCGGCAATATGAGCTGGCTCAGTGGCGTTGAGGCTAGGACGTCACAAAAGCCTCGTTTCTGTGCCGTGTAGCTCAAGTCGCGCGTAGCTTAAGCTGTCCTGTGTATAGCTTAACTAATTAAAAAGAGGTTGAAATGAATTGGCGCATTTCCCATTGTCACAATGTGGCGGTTGGTTTCACAACGTAGGATGCCGGAGGTACCGCTGCAACCTTTACCCCCGTCGGCTAAGAGTAAACTGGGCCTACTCTATTGACCTTTGCAAAAATTGCCTGCTGACGCGCTGCCATCTGTGTCTGCTGGGCCTTGGAACGCCTTTTGAGCATGCGCTGTAGCTCTCTTGTGCGGTATATCAGACGCTGCGCATGTGTCCACAGCTCAGTGACTCAGCATTTTTCGCCCGGGTGATAAGCCATTCAAAGGTCTATATATGGCCGCTGACTTTACCTACTCTTGTTACTTGTCCACAAAATTATCGGACAAAACTATGGTGCTTGGAACGCGTTTCCAAACGGAGAGTTAAGCGCGTCCTAAAAAAATTGGTTACTAATTTGCCACCTGATTACGTCATAGAACCGTCATGTTATACCCGGTTGCGATTTTGTGACGTCATTTGTTGTTGTTTTGGGGCCCCTTTTGATGCATGCGCCGAATAGGACGCTCAACACACGAGTCGTACACGCATGTTCCAGGCGCCATAAATTAACTTGAACGCTTATGACTTGGCAGACGGTTTCGGACGCCCTCTTAAAATGAGGCTACCGCTTAGGTTATCAGCCACTCCCTCGCTCATTCGACAAGACCGCCAGTGGCCACGGGCTTCCCGCTTTGACCGCTCTCGTTAAAAGAGGTCATGAAACGATACCGGGTTGAAATGTTCGTGACTTTGCAGAGGCGTACTGATCCCAGTCTGGCTCAAGTATACTCGCACAGACCGGCACTTATTCAGGAGCTTCTTGTCGCGGTGAAATTTCGAGGATGAAAGGGGACTATTTCCTTCAGTCTTGCCTTCGCAAAGCAAGATGACGTAATTGCGGGATCGAAACCACCCGCCTGACGACAGTCGAGCGCGGCTCATGAATTGGACACGAGAATTGTGGGAGCACTCGACTTCGGCTCGTAACGGTCAATGCCTCGGCGGACAGCCGAGTAGTGGCTCGTGTCAACCACTACGGTGATGAGAATAGCCCAACTCTAACATATGCCAGGAGCTCAGCATGCGTTGTCTATGTTGCCGACCCCAGCGCGTGGGTATGATAAAATAGAAGCTGAAGCGGTTTTGAATTTGATTAAAAACGCTCGATTTGTTTTAATCCGACTCCAAGCATCACACATATCACAAAATGTAGTCTATTTCTTCCCTGCATCACCTAGAAAGACGCCTTTGAAGTTGCATTGAAACCACGCCACTCCGCGGCAGCCGGAGAGGGCAGTAGTAGGAGAAGAGAAAGCATGACGTCACGAAAGGTGCCTCGCGCGTGTTCCTCGACTCGCAGAGCCAGCGCCGTATCGTCGACACTGAGCTATACTTCGTTTAACCTCATCTGCGAGCGAAGCCAAAGCTAGAAGCGCGAGACCAGCGCCTTTTGCGTTTCTCCCCAGATCGCGCGCTCGAGCAAAGCCTGAACGCACGGAGCTTTCGTGCTCGCGCTTCCAGCTTTGCCTTCGCTCGTACATAAGGTGAAACAAAGTATAGTTGGTGATTCATGCTTCTGAAAGATGCCAGCTACTCCGTTTCCCCTTATGTTGTACCGCAGCGAGGGCTAGAAGCGCGAGCTCATAGCGTTGGCAGCTGCCCTTGGTGCACGAGAGCTTGTGCCGCCGAGGTGTGCCCTAGAGCAAGGAGCTCGCGCTTGTAGCCTTTCCTGCGGTACAACACAAGGTGAAACAGGGTATAGGGAGATACACGAAGAGAAAGAGAGAAAATCGGGCAAACCTAGGGTGCCTCAATGTCCTTCTGTTTAGGGTGATGCCACCCTTTGTAGTACCCGATGCCGACAGCACGCGCTCACGGGGAAAATACAAAGAAATCGACGAAAACAAAATGTCGCCATAGCACAGTCAGCGCCACAGACGCGTGCAGGGACACGCTCTTTCACGCGCTTCTGAACAAAAAAGGAAAATAAAAGTGTGGGACAAAATGGCCGGATGACTCCACCCTAAGCAAAGCGCACATGAAGGCACCCTAGACAAACCCACTGCTGGACTAGCAATCATTTACTGAAGATCTTCTTCCACCCCCTTAGTTTCATATCTCGGAACGAATGGATGTGGAAGTAGAAGAGGTTTATCATCAGTTAATTGTTAGTCCAGCAGTTCCGAGCGTCTTTCTACAGAAGAGGCAGGCACCTAAACAAATCTGATGATATAAATTACGGAGAAGACACGACGCAAGCGAGCTGGTGAACTTTCAACATTGTAAAACACGTCTCAGGTTTTACAATGTTGAAAATCTGATGAGCTTACGCGAAGCGGAGACGAAACGAAAGTAAGGATTTTCAGTTGATAGTTGAGCGACAGATGCAACTAGAATCGGGCCTTTTCATTTTATGACATTACAGCTCGACAAACCAATCACATTAGGCGGCAACGAGCGGCTCCATTGTTTCGATTCTTTTTTTTTTTTCACGTTTAGCATTGTTTTGAGAACAAATGATGGCGATATCTAGATTATCCAAGAAAAACTACGCCAAAAAAAGAAACATTAACTTGTTTTTTAAATACCGTTTCAATGTTTTTTATGTTTTTTTTTAGCCTTGGCAGCATATAATAGGCACCAGGCCACGTAGCCGATTGTTCTGGCTTCCTAGAACTCACCTCTCACACGTTTTATTTTTCCTTGTTTTTTTTTTAATGATTTTACCTAGAATTCACTTCTCAAACGTTTTTTCTTGTTTTTTTTAAGATTTTTTTAATGAACCTACCAGGTAACTGATTTAGTGCCGCTGTATATGCAGAGTAATGTTAAGAATGTTTCTCCAGTCAGAAAGAGCAGTAGATAGATACCCATCACTCGAAGCATTCCGATAACGCATGCTAAGCAACAAAAATAACTGAAGCACATCTTGATTTCTCCTTTCATATAGTCATGTCCCGTTAATATGGATAACCACGCTGTACGGAAACCGTTTTTGGGTGACGAACTTCAAAAATGCATGCATTTTTGTCTCGTTATTATGGAAAACTCACATTATGAACTATATATTAGGGGAACGGAGGTGTCCATATTAACGAGACATCACTGTACTGGTGACGGAACATTAGTGAGTTTTAATTATTGCGTATGTATACGAGCGAACGCAAGCCCTGTGCGTTTGCGTTACCGTTGCGTGTTCCATATTGCGCTTGCGCAGAGCCCAAACCGCGGTCTTGGATTGGCGCATGGCGACTTCGCGCATGCGCATCATGGAGGACGCAACGCTAACGCCATCGCATAGTGCTTGCGTTTGTTCGTATACGCAATTCTAAAACTCACTAATGACATATCGTTTTCGTTTACGTGGCGACCGCCGTGATTCGCAAGGTTTCGCAGCAGATTCCGATGATGTTCATGCTACGTACCATAGGTCGTGGACCGCTAAATCCAGTGGAAATATTTCAACGCCCAATTCAGGGGTATAACAGTGTCATGTCACATGACGTCACGCAACAGAATTCGTTAAAGTTTCTACGTTAGGCGTAGTGGAGAAAATTTATTTGTTAAATCTAGCAAAATATTTTGCCAAATTCAACGAGGAAATTTATTCGCTACATTTTGCGAGGATTTAGTGTCACGTGACGTCATGGTTCACGGTGACGTAACAGTGATCCGTGTTGTTATGTCATTATGTGAGGTTACAGTGCCGCATGAACACCATCCGCTAAATTTAACATCGGCACAAGTCCTCCAAATTTAAATACGGCAGTGTATGACTGTGCTGCAGTGTCCAGCATCTCGGCTGTCGCTAGTTTCCATTTATAAGACTCGTAAAAAAGCCGGGAATCTTTTTCTTTTTAATACTTTTATTACAGTTGCCTTTTCTGCGAGCTTTCAGAATTGCAGGGAAAGTTTCCGTTGTGGCACAGACTCCCTTCTGCTGTATCTTGCACCGAGTACAAAGATTGTCTACTTAGTATGTTCCAAATATGATTGTCAAAAAAACTGCTAAAACTTTTTTCCTTTCATCGATTTTGCCCCCTCCGATCTTTGAGGAGGACTAACACGACTATATTGCCAATATGAAAAAAAAACAACAAAAAAAAAACAGGCACATAAAAGAAAAGAAAAAAAAAAAGATAATGTCGCGAACGTGATACCTGGCCCATTCGTTGACCCGACGCGATAAGAAGGAAGTCAAAACGTGACCAACGTGCGCTGAACCAACCATCGATTTTCTCGTTTCGCGTAGAGGCGAAAGCTTGCGAAATGTACTGTCGCGATCCAGGTCGTAATGAACGCGCGAGAGCTTGCGACACGGTGACTCAACCGCATCCGCAAAATGGATGCGAACGTGGTTGCTTAAAGATGCAATACAAATTCACGCGCAGTTGATGATGAAAACGTGCCAGATCCGCTTCGTGGTTGCAATTTGAAGCCAGTGCGAATGCAGGTTCATACCCCAATCACACGATCATGCTAGCGTCTCCCTGGCTAAGGGACCTCTATGGTCAGTGGCGAACCAGCTCGCCATCCTCCGCGCGTGGCTTGGACTCTCAACTACTGGCAGGAGCGCGGGCTGATTCGCTGATTGAAAATGAACACGCGTGTAGAAATTGATTTTATTCTCACCGTCTGATTGGGTTATTAGAGCCGCTAGTTAAGCTAAGCGTAGAGTATCGGCACCTCATTCCTCAGATATATTGTGGATTCCGCCAGTTTGGTGCTCAGCGCAAAGCGGGGCGCAATAAGGGATCGTTACCATGTCAATCTGTGACTCTGAGCATTAGACACGGTGTCTGGGAGCTCGGGGGACGAAGTTTTTTAGAGGTCGCTGACTGTTTTAATATTTTGAACTGAAAACAACGAAAACATTTTCTGCTGATTTAAGATGGAATTGCAGATAATCGGCAAGCATCGCATTTGAGCACCGAGTTCGCTGAAATATCCCTACTTTGAATGGCAGCCTATCGTTTCGACTGACAAGGTGAGGACGACAAAGAGGTCCTATTAGTTGTCCTGTCTCCGGAGCCAGCGTCCTACTTTCGACAACGCTTAATCGTACTCGTGCAGCTCGAGCGGAACCAAAGATAACGGAAGGCACGGAGCGCGCGCTAGTGGACAGGCTTTGGAAAGGCATGCCCTATTGTTCTCATTCTGTCAGGGATTAGAGTAGCTCTATTTAGTGTACACGCCAAAAGCGTCGTCGTGAATGGCCTTCCACCAGTGGACAAACGTTGACGATGATGCCTTTAGCTGGCTTAGTTTTGCGTTCATTGACAACAATAAGAGTCGTACCGTCAACTTTGACGGCGTGTGTTTAGGAATGTGACGGAGTCCAATCTTCCACCTTGCTTTTCTAGACGTACCACCAAACTCATCGGAATTGGCGCATACGTATTCAGAATACAGGCTCGTGACATTATGGCCAGGTGATGTCGACAGATAGCAATCGTAACAGGGTAGTTACCGAAACACCTCGGCGCGCTAATAATACACCTTTCCGTCGCGTATCACCCCAGGCAGTACATTCCGAGATACCCGGCAGCAGACGCACAAGACAACTACTGCGCATGCGCGAAAAAGCGTTCCACAGACGAATAGACAAAGGTGCCAACGCGCACAAGGCGACAATAGACCGATCTCACTATACACCGTTTCACCTTATGTTGTACCGCAGACAAGGCTAGAAGCGCGATCTCATAGCGTTGGGAGCTACTTTTAACGCACGAGAGCTTGTGCCGCCGCGATGTGCCCCAGAGCAAGGAGCTCGCGCTTGTAGCCTTTCCTGCGGTACATCATAAGGTGAAACAGGGTATAGCTGTTCGAGTACGCCACCACTGTAGTCATGCATCCGTGGAACTGTAGTCTTTCTGCACGCGCGACAAACCCCGCTGGAGGTCTGCACAAGAGAGCACGAGGAGGCACGTGCTGTCTCGTGCACGGGCGCCTACCTCTTGCGAACTACATGATTATGGAGGCGTCGCGCATGCGTACAACGCCTTCGTCAAATCGAAAAGTAAACAAACAAAAATCATAAGCCATTCCACTTCGTGAAGGTAGATGACCAGCGAAGTTGTTTAGCACACGACACAGACCTGCCCCGAGGAGCCGGCGGAAACTAGACACGCTAAAGACACGCGTGACGGGACCGCCACCCCGGGACATCGGAAGGAAACTAGGCGCGCAAGAGCTTGGGAAGACGACAAAAACAGGGCTCGCGAGTTTTTGTTGACGCACGTGAGAAATACACGGAACCATAGCCATAAACAGCTTGGCTTGAAAGCGAGATAGTAGTTTTGAAACTGGACGTTCCTTTTACACGCCCTTTACACTGCCTTTTACACTGCTTATACATCACACAAAAGACAGTCTGCATTGAGATACAAACGCGCGCCACCGCGAGTCCCTGCTTCAAATGCCGCTAGGCAATGCGTTCAAGTAGAAAACTTGGCACGCGGCATGCGAACCACGGATATTGCGGGTTTGCAAACGACTGTCTTTTGCATGATGTAGGGCAGAGTGTCCCCGGCTTTATTGTCCATTACAACATTCCTCTGATATTGGAATTAAAAAATACTCATATAATATAAAAAAATACCGTGAATAGACTTTCTTTTGTATGATGTAAAGCAGTGTGTCCCCGGCTGTATTGTCCATTACAACATTCCTCTTATATTGGAACCAAAAAATACTCATATAATATAAAGAATACCGTGAATACGAACAGACACTCAACAAGATGTTGCGCGTTTTCTAGGCAGTTCTTGTGCGCAAAATAAATATTGCCTCCGTGAGTCGCATTCCTCTCTCTGTTTGTGCCACACTTCGCCATTTTCCTTCGCCTGAAAAATACACGCCGCCGTATTTTTTTGTTTCAGTTTCTAGTTTTTAGAGGGAAATTGTTTCTGCTGGAGAATTTTACAGAGCAATAACTTAAATGTCGCGTTACAGCGACAATCTCGCTGGTGCTCAGATGAAGGCAAAAAAAAAGCAAATATTACAGGTTTCTTTTTTTTTTGTCGCCTGTCAAAACATTTTTGTGGCATAAAAAAATGAAATCCGTTTACAACTCCATGTAACGCCAGAATTAAAGCGCAGCTCTTGAGGAGGAGGAGGGGAAGGTACCCAGCACTAGTTCCGGCACATGTGGTTATATCTCAACCCGGCATGAGTGCTCGACACAGACATTTCCATCTTCTTTTCCTTTTTTTGCCCTTGGCCGCGAGGGGAGGATTCTCGTAATCTGGCGCGAACGCCACGGTGGGACACACACACACACCCACGGGCCCGCACGCACAGCACCGAATGAGTCCGGAATAGAGCCACTCGATATGGCAGCGTAGCTGCCAGAGTAGCGCCACGCTTTTCCCTGTGCCGCCTCTCACCGTGATTGGTCACACGCGGTACCATAGCAACGAGCTGAGCTGGCTCGGTTTCCGTAGCAACCGAGTGACTACTCGTCACGTGACCTCGCAAGAGCCGTGATGTCACTGGTAAGATGGCAGCGCCCAGAGCTGGTAGATGCGAGTTTGTTCGGTGTGCGTAGTCGTGATGTGCAGCTGCTTGCCGACGATTTCGGACTTCTTCGTGCTCTCTGACACAAGTATAACGTGAAGATCTGAAAGAATAAGATCGCTCTGGATATTAGCACCTGTGCGACAGCATCAGTCATATCGCCGTAGCGGTGCTCGGATTCCTGGATGTGTTCGAGGGTCGATAAGACTTTTTGCATGCAATTTTCGCATACTCCTAGCCTTGTTTGAACGTTGGAATGTCTGAGAATCGATGCGAATCGTATGCGTCGCATGTTGGACCTTGGGGAAGTTGTTTCAGCCCGAGGTAACCGCGCAATCACAAACTTTTAGCGAGGAAGCTCCTGCGATCTTTACGTTTTGTACTAATCTACGATTTCACGATATAGCTTTTAGGATAACATTATCGCATTTTCTAGCTTCCTTTGAATGTTGGAATTTCTGAGAATCGAAACGAAAGGTATACGTCGTGTGTAGGGCCTAGGGGAAGTTGTTTCAGCCCTGGATCACCGAATAATCACAGCAACTTTAAGCGAGGAAGCGCCTGCGATCTTTAACATTTTTGTTACTAATCGACGATTTTACGAATTGACAGTTCTGAAGACTTTGATAAACGTGCTTTCGTTGCAATAGCTTGCATTTGATCGCAGTGTTTTTGTTTTGTTTTTTTCAAGTGACAAGCTGGCGTTTGCTCAAATGACGTATATGAAATGACCTGCTCTATAACAATGCATCAACAGATACTATTAAACTTATGTGCTCAGAAGTGTGTTCGTCTTTGTAATTAACAAGTTACAGACAATTATGTTTTACGAATGTAATATTTATTTTTCGTAGCTGGGCCCGTTTTGTGCTCGTTAATGTCCGTGTGCTATGATGTTATCATCATGTGTGTATGGTTCTAAATATCCTCTTTGCAATGCCTACAAAAGCCAAAATGACCTCAGCCGACCCTCAGCTCACGCATTTGACACGAAAACTGCGTCACTCGGACGTATGCGCTCGTCAACAATCAATTCGTCGACGAATATTTGAATTCACGTTCGTGGCCAACGAGTGCACATGAGTGCACTTGCAAATGCCAAGTTCTATGGTGTGCTTAAAAAGCACGGTGGAAGCTTGGGGTCATCGCACCGGTGCCCTAGCATGTCACGACCGCGTGGTTCCACTGTTCTCTTTTGAGTTGAGGATTAAAGCTAAGGAAGAAGAAGTTAAAAAATTATTTCACGGCCCCTTTAACACGGATATGCGTGCTATACAGCAGATAAAAATATTGACTTTTTGCATGCCGGTAAACTTCCGGACGACCACTTGGCCTGTCGGCAAGAACACCTCATAACCGGCGTCTGTCTCTTTTGAGGGCGTTAACAATCCTCTGTAGACCACCGTGCTGTCCTTCTCGGTTTAACCCCGTCGACTGTTCATCGCCCAAAACGAGGGTGATACCGTCGTCGACGTCGCTTCTCGCCAGTCGGTGAGATAATCTCATCTTGAATGGATGATTGGGTCTTGAAGAAGTATGGTGCTAAGCATACATTCTCTTACTATGGGGCAGTCGAGCAGCAGTCATGTCCCAAGGCAATCGTCCTGTCGTGGCCGGCGTAATCGGATTTTGTTCCATAGGAGCGAAGTCCGAAGGTACAAGGACGGTACGTTCGTCCCACGAAGCGGCCGCCATCCCGGCGGCGCGGAAAACCACTCGCCTTGTCCGTGCACCTACGATACTTAGCAGCTTTCGTCGCCCGACAGTCCCCGGGCTGCAAATCGTCTCACTTCACAGAAGAAACAGGCACCGCTCCTCCAGAGGGCCGTGCCGTACTGCCATGCAAAGCGTCTTTTAGGTCTTTTACCACTTTTCAATTAACGAATGGAGATATCAACTAGATAAAGGTTGCCGCCCGGCGTCGCTAGCAGTACGGTTACCATGGCAACCTCCCAGGCCCAAAATGGAGATCACTATAGGCGCTTCTGACCTCGTGCATCTAGATAATTTTGCGTCGTGTCGCTACTCTGGCAGCTACGCTGCCATATAGAGTGGCTCTAGTCCGAATACACTCCGTCACGCTCGCCCACACACAAAAAAAGGAATTTTCTCTTACACTAAATTTATCTGTTCGTCTTCAGGTTCCTATAAAGACACTTAGATTTAGAACCGAAATGAACTCACTGTGGGATACCTATCGAAACACTGGGTAAAAGTGTACAGAATACACCATCACGTGGTCGCTAAGAACAGTGAACAGAATGGGACAACACACTGAACCCAGAACAACTAAGGAGCACACTGAAAGTTCCGCAGATCACGACCACCCGGTGGGCCCTGCAGGTTTCTCATACGTGTGTCCATTAAAGGGTATCTGCAAAGAAAAAAGTGTTTTTAAACAGCTCAACTGGGACAAACATGTCACGAAACAAATCTTCCGCGAAAAAAACAATTTTTTTCTAGCAATCTTTACGCCACAAGCATACTTTAGTCGGAGTCCAACCTCTCCGCATTTGAAACTCCTGCGTCTTTCGACGCCCGCGGAGTGGCTTAGGTATACGTCACTCCGTGACGTATAAGCAGCTACTCTGTGACGTATAATAGCAACTTTGTGGCGCGCGATTCAAGACGGGTGAAATAGCCGCAAACTAAAATCAGTCCTGCGCAATAAATATTGCTGTAAAAAATTTTGTTTTTGGCGGAAAAATTGTTTTGTGACATGCTCATCCTAATTAGGCTGTTTAAAAATACACTTTTTTTCTCTTGCAGTTACCCTTTAAGGTCGATCAACTGGTCCGTATTTTCTCAAAGCATAGCGTGTCCCCCCGCCCCCCGGGTTGGCTTTGCTCTAGGAGGAGCAGCTGGGAGTTGTGAGACAACTCGTCCAAGAGCGCCAGCTTGATGAAATCGTTTAATCTCATCGCCAGAATCCACTCTGTTCTCATCCTCTGGACACGGGTCGGGGAAGCTCTGGAACGGCGGCGAGCACGGCAGTAGGAGTCCGAACATCATTCGGCATACCCAGCCCCCGAAGAAGCCCAATGTCACCCCGGTCACCGCCTTCCGGTACCATATCGCTTAAGGCGATGGGCATGAACTATTTTCTGCTCCCCTGTTCGAGTGTCTTTACCTCGGAAGGTGACCTCCGACAGTTTTTCTACGACCCGTAGCGGACCGCGCCATTTAGGCTGCGACTTTCGGCGAGCCCACGGACGCCGGCCAAGTTGTTGATACACACGACCGTCAGCCACGGCGAAGTCTCGAGTTGCGGCGTCCCTGTCGAATAGGTGTTTCTCTTTCGTCGTACCCTGAGACTGGGGGTAAACGACGAAATGGTTGACTTCCACCAGCTAGCCTGTACTATGACTCTTTTAGGTGTTTTCGTTTCGGCAGAGTCAGCCAGCATCAGGCATGCAGACTCGTGGAGGACGAGAGTCGCTGAAGCGGTCCATCTCTGTAGTTATCTAGAGTGCCGCAACTTCCTGTCGGTGACTGGTAAAGGGCTGATGGCATCTCGGGATGGCGGCCATAAAGAAGGAAAAAGGGGCTCTGTTTTGTACTCTCGTGGGTTGCCGAGTTGTACGCGAAGGTGATGTGGTCACCATACGTCCCAATCCCGTTGGTCACAGGCCACATAGTGACCCAGCATGCCACCGATAGTCTGATTGAGGCGCTCCACCGCTCCATTACACTGGGGGTGATAAGGCGTTGTAAGAAGCTTCTGGATTCCCAGGAGATTACATACCTCTCGCGGGAGCTTTGACGTGAAGTTTGCACCCGATCTGTTAAAATTTGCTGAGGCGTCCTGTGGCGCATTACAACGCGCCCGACCAAGAGGTGGGCCACGGTCTCCCGCCCGCTGGTCGGGCATGGGAATCACCTCGGCGTACCGGGTGAGGTGTTCAACAAACACAAGGATAGCGATTTCCTGGGTTGACAGGGGCAGGGTCCCATGATGTCCATCGACGTCCGTTGAAGGGTTAGAGATCTCCTCGAATATTTGTAGAGGCGCAGGCTTCCGGCCCTTCGGTGTTTTCCGCAGAGAGCAGGAACCGCAGCGATCGCAATGAACGCTGCTTCATGCTGTGTTCGCTCAGCATCGTCCTGCTTCATGCGGCCAGTAGTAGTGGCGATAGCCTTCTCCGTCGTCTTCCGTGCTCCCAGATGTTCGGCGCAAGGAGCATCGTGCGTTAGCAGATAAAAAGCAGATAGGGAGAATTTTCCGCTAAATGTAGCGGGGAAATTTTTTCGCTAAATTTAGCGGGGAAACCTTTTCCGCTATATTTAGCAGGGAAATGTTTTCCTGCTAGCGGGATTTTAGTGCGGGACATTTTTGCCGCCAGATTAAGCGGGGAAATGTTTGCGCACTTAGACTTAGTCGGGGAAATTTATCCGCCAGATTTAGCGGGGAAATTTTTCCGCTAGATTTAGCGAGGGGAAATCTTCCGCCAGATTGAGCGGGGAATGTTTTCCGCTAGATTTAGTGGGAAATTTTTCGCTAAATTTAGCGGGGAAATTTTCCGCTAGATTTAGCGAGGAAATGTTTCCGCTAAATTTAGCGGGGAAATTTATCCGCTAGATTTAGCGGGGAAATTTTTCCGCTAGATTTAGCGGGGAAATTTTTCCGCTAGATTTAGCGGGGAAATTTTTCACGCCAGAATTAACGCTGAACGACTTTTTCCGGTAAAGTTAGCGGGAAATTCGTCCACTATGATTTAGCGGGGAGACATTCACCCATAATGCACCGCGCGGTTACGCCGACGGCGATCGGCGACGCCGACGCCGCTGCAAGCCGGAAACGGGCGCCTAAGAGCTGCGCTCCAAACAGAACTGCTGCTCCACAATTTCATGCATACATAATCCAACTACTTTAACCCTCCTTGCAGTTGGAAAACATGGTGGTTAAAAACAAATTCGTTGGCTTTATACAAATGGCATCATTCCGTTGAAAAGAAAACTGAAGTGCCAAAAATTATTGTTTTTTTTGATGGCTTAGCATGGGACACGTACTTCATTTTTTTGTAAAACTACAAACAAAGAGAAAAAGCTTGGTGCAATTTGTACGTTTTTAGACGAAATTTAGGGGGTGTAGACCTGTTAGGCTCGCCTGGTGCTTAGAGAACTAAGCGCGTTTTTTAGGCTCTCATTGGTTGGACTGACGTGTGAAATGTTTGTTGTAAAATTGTTTCCCCGTGTCGTGGCATTCTTCTATTCGACTTTTTTATGTTTGAGAAAGGAATTATACTATAGGGTGTTTGAAATAACCAGGCTCGATCTAAAATGGGCCGTGAAAACTCGGCGCCTGCACGTATCAATGTAACGTTTCGTCAAAGGTGTATTTCACAGGTCGGTTTTCCATCTTGTAAAATTACAAAGCGAAACTTCCTGTCTGTAAGAAATAGGGCCAAAGAACTTGTCAGGGTCAACGGCGGACTGTCGAGCTCAGACGACCGAGTCGAGTGGCGGGGCGCGTTTGGCGCACGTATTGATAGATGGCGTGGGAGCAGCGTCAGTAGCGTCGGAAAGTGTAGCCGACCAGCAAAAGGAAGCAGACGACATGTCAGGCGAAATCCGTCGGCGGCAAAAACGTATCGTTATGCAACCATGTTTATTGTTGCTTTTTTTTACTGCGAGTTTTTGTTTATTGTCCGCATTTACTCTTGAACCAAAGGTACACTACAAAAAAAAATTATGTTCTTTTAATAGACCGTGGTCATCGTGAGCAGTGTCGATAGCGGTGAGGTAGCGCCATCTATCAATACGTGCGCCAAACGCGCCCCGCCACTCGACTGGGTCGTCTGCGTCGCCATCCACTGTTGACCCTGGCAAGTTTTTTGGCCCTTTTTTTTGCTAGATAAGGGAGCTAGCGCTTTGCAATTTTACAAGATAAAACCGAGCTGTGAATTACACCTTTCGAGGAAAGTTTAGATTGCTACGTGCAGGCGCCAACTTTTACAGCCCATTTTAGATCGAGCTTGGTTGTCTCAAACACCCTATAGATAGAGTAAGCATTGCTTTCAATAATTATCACGAGATCGACTTTTTCGCTTGACTTTCCAACCAGAACAAAAATGGCTGCCGGAGTTTGCGGCGTACCATGACACACTGAAGTACCACGCTGAGTTCGCCTGTTTTTAGGAGCGTGAGTCGTTTCGCGTTCACCGAGGTGCTTAGCAGAAGGTATCCTCAACCGGCGTAGGTTGCTGCAAACAACTGTCGCAAGCACACGCATTCGGAAGCGCTATGCCGGTGCTTGTCTTCGCAGCGGTACTGGCGTAGCCTGGCGTACCACGTCAACTATTTAAATGCATCTGGCTTGATTTGTACGCTGGCGCGTTTTGATGCTGAATAAATGTGACGGTCCCCGTAAAAGCGGCTCCGCTACTCTGAGAATCGTGCAGCTGTCGTGATTGCGATCGTTGTTTCAGCATTGAGAGGTAACCTACACAGGTTAAAATTTGCGAGCCATTTGGCTGGAAGAAATCGGGTGTTCGCCTCCGGAGGCATGCATTTTACCGAAGTTCAGTTTAGCAAACGCCAGTTCAGGATCCCCGTTTATAGAATCCCCTGATAGAGAAACTAAGTTTAGAGAAAATTGGCGATGAGCCTCCTTTAGCTAATCTGGCCGCCGCGAAGTGGTTTGTACCGGGAGGCCAGGTGGGTTAACATTTTTGTAATGAGCCGCCGCAGACTCGCCGCGTCGCCCCAGTGATATATTCGGTGTCTCAAGTCTCAAGTAGCGGCCAGGCCCTTTAAATCGACCAGTAAAATTCGGTTTCTTAACCGATCGCGGTACGATTTTGTGCAGCGTTGTCCACCGGTGGTGCCTTTTTTCTGTAAATTTTGCAAAGAGCGAACTTATCAGAGGACAAAGTAAAGAAGAAAACGGCTTAACTCTATGGGAATGCAGCAATACTGGCCTTCAAACAATAGGGGGCCCTATTGTTTGAAGGCCGGTGGCTTTGCTGCATTCCCATAGAAGTTAAGCCGTTTTCTTTCTTTACTTTTTTCTCAGGTAAGTTCGCTCTTTGCAAATTTTCCAGAAAATATGCACCACCTGTGGGCAACGCTGCTCAAAATCGTAGCGTGATAAGTTAAGAAACCGAATTTCGTGGTCGATTTAGAGAGCCTGGCCACTACTTGAGACACCCGCTAGTTAAAACGTGGCCCAGTGATACACGCGCGAAGTAGGAAGCCTCTTTTTTAAACAGCGTCCCCTTTTCGATACACGGCGTTTCTCTAAACTGAAGTTTCGCTTTCGCTAAACCGAGTTTCGATAAAACGTGTCTGTTGTCTGAAACGTTTTTCGACGAAATGGCGTTCGATCAACCGTAGGGATCCCAATCATCCCCCATTTCAAGCCTAAGCCGCTAAGCTGCGCCGGTTTTTGCCGTACGTTACGTTCTAAACGCTACGTTTCAGTTGCTCCGCTTCAGGTGTGCGCCGCCAAATGGCGTGGCCTGATTTGAATTTGCGAATAAAAACAACGCTCGTTGATTCTTTAAAAAAAATATGTTAACTTATATAAGAGGTGTTGACGAACAATATCATAATGTCACTCGCTTTAAGACCACGTGCATTATTTACATTTACTGTCATTGTATTAACTCATTTAATAAACCATGTCACAAAATGTTTCAGGAGCGCTCGGTGTGACCTGACCCTCAGGGACATTTTGCCCAGCGACCCAGAGCAGTACGACAAGTCCTTCCCGCCGAAGAAAGGAGGTACGGCCACTCTTTCAAGCGCAAGTTGAAGATCTATGTAAAACCTTAATTTAATATTTTAGGTGGTTCAGATGCGAAGCTTTTTCTAAAGGGACGTTGAAGAACTTTAGAAGAAATGAGCTAGAAGCACTGTTTTATTGATTTCGTCTCCTGAATTTGGTTATCAACTTGAAATTGGGCTGGATTTTCGCGTAAACTGACTTTATGTCGGACAACAACTTAAAGTAACTGCTGCTTGGCATGCTGCGAACCTCTATACCACCTACTCCCAGTCAAAGGCGTGGTTTGTTTGTCCAAATTGTTTGTTTAAATCTGAGTTCGAATGCACCGTAAGCATTCACGATTGTGTGGGTTGTTTCATTGTGCTATTGCTTTAGTATAGTGTTGTTTCTGTCGTGCGGTAGTTCACTCGTGGTTTAGATTGCTCATTTTGTTATCATTGTATAAGTTATTAGCATTTTGTGATCATTGTATAAGTTCTTCTGGTGCTCTGCATCGCAACTACTTTTTGTGTGGCTAGGGGCCACCAAACTGGTTTCAAAGTTGTTATTTTTTTCTCTGGTCACTTTTACAAAAATTTTATTTTGTTGAGAAAAATATAGAAGTTACGATATCATCGTCGGCATCTTTGAACCAGCTGAAAGAAGAACAAAGTTCACCTTATACCGACGATGACGTCACTGTGGCTATTTTTTCGTCTTCTTCCTTTCTTATCTTCGTGGGAGCATAGGGATGTAGCTAGGTTGTGGTTTTTATTTACAAATACGTCGCTCTTGTCATTGAAAAAAATAACAGTACACACATCACGTGTGTACAGTTACACTATTTGTTTCCTTGGAACAAAAATAATGACTTTTCGCTCTATGTATGCGGGCCTCTCTCATTATTGCGAAGACCGTTAATATAAAACCCCGGCTATATGGACCGCAGTTTTGGGGAGTGAACTGAGCAAATGCGTGCAGTTTTTTTCTCTCGTTATTATAGACAGCTTACAATATGGACGCTTCTCGTGTGAGAACAGTGGTGTAAGGATACATCGCTGTAAATGCTAAAGAGTTTATCAGGATACAGACTCCGGTTGCTCCGGGCATGTCACTCGTATCTTGTACGGGGATATACGAAGTCTAGCAAACGTATTTACGTTGTATGCATGTTTAGTCGTCGGGATGCAAGTCAGCCCTAGTGAGCGTTTGATGTCTTTTATGTAGATAACACATTTTGCCAGTGCACGCAGGGCGACTGCTAGCCTGGGATATGTGAAGAGCATCGCGTAGTAGTGATACACGACCGCACGCCGATACGATGCTGATCCAGATAAAACGGCAGAGGTGGGGCGAAGTTTAGCACACTAAGGAAGATATCCTTATAGTGACAAGCACAGTCTTGCATGTTTTTTCTTGAACACTTTTTTTTATTGGCGATTTAGGAGCTCGAGCGCAGAACAGGAAAAAGCGGAACCCTTTTTTTCTTTTGATAAAACAAACTGATATTTTACTTTTAAGGAAGAAAACAAAAAATGCCGAGACGCAGGATTCATGTCGCAGATGGCATCTGACATTACCTTAAATCAGACTTGTCTAAATTCATTGTGAATATGTCAAGGCCGGCTTGCTAGAATCAAGGTCTCAGCTAAGACTGTGAGAAAGAAAGCACCGGCAAAGATCGCGCACGGGCGGAGTGGCACGTAAGGTCGAGTCTCAAGCGCTCGCTCGCCCCAGGCTCGTCAGGCTTTCTTTCACACAATCTAACCAAACACGCTGATTATAGCCAACAAGCCCAAGAGTTATTTACGATTGCATCACCTTGCCCGCCCGTCAGCATGCAAATGTAAAGAAAAAATATTACCGATGTGAAAGAATTACGTTTTGATATTATCTTGGCAGGACGGCCGACAGTGGTGCAGTTTCACGTGACAGTTATGAGCCTGGACTCCATCGATGAAGAATCAATGGTAAGTTTGGAAAGCGATAGTCAACTCCAGTTACTGGCTACCGAAACTAACCAATCATATTCCAAGTTATGCCTCTAGCGTCATTCGATGGCAACGAGTGCAGGGTCATATGCAGATGGTTCTACTCCTGAAAGCTGGGTCTCCGGCGCGTGCGCGGTATACCACGGCTATTATATAAAAGGCGCGCATAATTGCGTACATCTATCGTCCAAATCAAAACGACCTCTTCATTCTTTGAAGCTGTCGTTCTCTGGCCTTGCTTTCGTCTGTTTTCAATCACGTAAGTATTAAATCATTCTAGAGACAATAGTCTCTTTGCAACTCCAACTCCCTATAGATGGCGGCGCGGTAACTCCTAAATGGCGGTGGAGGCGGTAATAGATTCTCCATGGATTTCCCGTGCGCTTGCTCGCTGACTTCGGTCAGTGTGCTAAATTTAATTTATCTGGCTATAGATACGAAGCGGTCAGGGAAGGAGCATATATATGCTCTGTCCCATGGGCGCCACCATGTTTGTTTATGCTGACGCCATGACACAGTAGGGGGTGCGCTTTTTGCAAGACTCAGTTTTTTTTTAGAAACCTTCGCACATATCGTAGTTCAAGAACCTCAGAAATGCATTGTCACGAAGCTTCAAGAACACAGCGATTCCAAAAGTGCTGTAAAAAAGTAAATATATTGTTTTATGCGGAGCCCCTCTCTTCACAAGAGCCTGCGTTTTAGGTTATAGTTTCCCATTTTTATCCCTGGGGGCTAGGATTTCTGACACTAGTCTATTGTCACGGATGAAAACGGGCTCGACAAATATAAAACGAAAATAAAGGTTTAATCGGCGAACTTGTGCCAAACGAAATAAAGAACCAGTGTCGAGACAGCAGCAGAAGGGGGCGGCGATTTGGCGGCGTAACAGCGAGCGAAAGCGAGAGTGACCCGACAAGGTCTCGCGAAGCTCCTTATCTTAGCGTGGGTCGGTATCTCAAAAATTCGACTCAGAAGGTTCGAGCATCGAGCGTTCGGGGTGAGAATGAAGCAGGCACTTTCGAAAACAAGAAATTAGGACGATGTGAAAAAAGTTACGTCCCGAGTAAGAATTAACATGAATCTTCTAGGAGTCCGTGACTGAGCGTTGCTTGCTCGGCCCTGCGCGCGCCAATATCACCAGGTGAAAGATATGCTGACGGGCGTCAAGAAAATGAGCGTGTTGAGTATTAAAAGTTGCAAAGCGGAACACTACAGCTCCTGTTTTAACGCACTCACTTTGTCTGTTACAACTGCATGATGCACGAACACGCCGACCAAAACTGTGCGGTAACAGCACCAAGGCCGACAGTCCCTGCCACCGTCTCGGCCATTGTCTTCGCTGCTCTGGTTCTCTGTCCGTCCGCGAGAAGGCGAGCGGCGAGTTGGAGTCGCGAATTGTCTTGTAGAATGAACGTGCTCTTAAACAAATGCCGTCTATTATCTTTAAACGGACCATGAAGTAATATTGAATAAAATGTTAGGCAGTCCACAAAAAACATACTGTTACCAGTTTGCCATAAGTTCACTGTCACTAAACCAACTGATCGATAGCCCTTTTCGTCACCACGCAATTGCTAGAAAAGAAGTGCATTTTTATTTTTTATCTTTCCCTCGCATGGCATGGATTATTGAGATCACGTAAAGCGATGGGTCATTGGCAGTTATTGGGATCGCAATGTTGACGTAGTCGTGAATCAGATACGAGCACAGCGTTAGAGCTTGGTTGGACGACGTTACAGTTATATCCGCTGGCGGTCATCATGTTGTCTTGTGTCCGGTCGCTGTGGTAACGTGGGAGTAGCCAAACTCTAACAATGCACAAAGCACAACACGTGCCCCGCGCATTTTCAACACCTGCGTGTATCTGTGATGATCACTGGAGTCATATAATCGGAATCAGAACACGCGGCCGCCGCTTGTTATGGCTGCTCGATGAGGGTGTACGTGGTACATGGTACATGGTACATATGGTACGTTTTTCTTGCACCTTTTTCTAAGATTGTTAGTGTTTTAAAATAAAACAAATGCGTGTTTATTAGGGTATCCGTCGGGGCAAGGAAGACTGTTCATGCCCCCCCTGTCCATGGTCAAATGTGTCAAAAAAATATTTTATGCCCTTGATTTTTTTTAAATATGGGTTACTTGCACCGATGTCTCAGACACACGCCCGTAGTTTGCATAATTATTTAGCTTGTAATTATATTAAACTCGTGCATTTTGAATATCCGTCATTCCCGATCGACAGCACCTTTCCCAAAGACAGCTTGACAAATACTTGAGTCATAGTCCGCAGCTACAAAACACTGATCATTTCCTGCCCTCGCCGACTCACCTAGAATCAGTGACAGCTTAAGAAACGAAGGGGGGGACAAGTCCCGGGCATTTCATTATCGCACCGCAGCCAATCAGACTGTGGCATTAGCCAATGAAAATGCCAGTCTCATTGGCATTAGCCAATGAGGAGCGTGACGATGTTAAGACACGCACTGCGCTTTTCAAGCTGTCACGCTTGCTATGGAGTGAAAGCAGGATCCCATGTACCTTGATACCGGAATTATAGTTACTGTAATCTCTTTCATTTTCTATTTCTTCATTCCTGTATTTCTCTTCTCAAGTTCGAGTCCCCCTATACCAAATACGAGTGGCCATTCTTAGGCGATTAATTCGTCCGGGTTAACCTGTCCGTTTGTCTGTCGTTCGTCATCTTTCTGTTTGTATACACCTTTTGGTGCCATTTATTCGTCTAAACTCCCGTGTTCACTGATACTTTGATTGATCAGCAACTGAGTAAAGCGACGTAACAAAGACGTATTAAACGTACAAAACACGCAAACGAACATCCGGAAACAGAAGAATACCACAACACAGGATACTTCGTTGACACGCAGGTGTCTTAATTTAGCAGGATATTTATTTATTTATCTACTGTCATCTTTTTTTTTTTTCAGACATACGCTGCAGATATTTTCTTTGCACAAAGCTGGAAGGATCACCGATTGAAACTTCCCGAAAACATGACGTCCAAATATCGGCTCCTGGAAGTGGACTGGCTCAAGCGTATGTGGCGCCCGGACTGCGTCTTCAAGAACGCCAAGCAGGTCACATTCCAGACAATGACGGTGCCCAACCACTACATATGGCTCTACCAGGACAAGACCATCTTCTACATGGTCAAGTAAGCTGGCCATGCGAGGCACTTTCACCAAGAATGTGCAAAGCCACGGCCGGGCTGGGAGCGGCTTTCCTTAGGCCTTTGCTCTCCCCTAGGATCAATGGGCTTTTGTCTAGCCGCGGGAGGGGAGAGGGGGAAGGGGCGGTGCCAGGCACTCTATCCAGGGGGAGGCCCATGGAGCCCGGGCCCCCGCGAAATCTTCCATTTTGCTGGGACCTCCTCTCCCCCTCCCCTCATACAGCATTTTGTTATGGGTGGCCCCCCCCCCCCCCCCCCCCGCCCCCGAAACAAAATCCTGGCTACGTGCCTGGGCGGTGCTACCACACTACCCTTTTCCTGTGCTGTCTGAGCCACCATGAACAATTGTTCCGATCACCGTGATTGAAAATCTGTACCAATATTACTCACTAACGACAACTGTAGCGTTGATTGAGAAACAATTTGCAAGCTTTAAGTAACTGCTTGCTAGTAGAAAATTGCCTATTGAGAAGACGAAGGGAAAGAGGCGGGCCGCATATGTCCCGGCAGGCAGGCGGCCTCCATGACCGCTTTTCCTAACTATAATTAGATTAAACTATTGTGTACTACTTTGGCAAGGCTATCGTAGCAGCTCGCAGTGCTCCAACGCTGTCAAAGACACTTGCGCCAGCGCGTGCGAATCGACACATTTTAAGAAAGCCACTTGCTCTCTTAGCAGTTCGGGGCTGCAGCACTGTGAACGATACGCTAGCCCTGAAAACGTAGCAGGAAATAGTTGACGCAAAGTATAATTTGCAAATTTCTCCAACTCAATAGACCGATCTCACTACGTGCTCCACGGATGCGCGCCGCCGCCATAACTATAGTAGGGTGTACTAGAAAAGGGAGATTTTTCTCGCGTTGGCTGCGCTCCTCAGGCTATTACATTCGCGCGGTAGACGACTGTTACTGCGGGCGCTTGGTGGCGCTCCAGCAACCAAACCTAACCAGAGCCGTATAATGGGAGAGTGTGGTCATTCATTGGTTCGAATAGGCGAGCATCTCGTGGCCAACCGCAGGCCGCGAAACAGCCCCTAGCGCGTAGTCGTGAGCTCTAGAAACGCGACTCCACTAGTCTAAGCCGCTTTAGCGTCGCTGGAGTTATAAAACTATACCTCTCGGTGACTGAAAACTTGGCGCATGTGAGGTTTTCGTCACGTCGCATATTTAACGGCAGTAAACGAACGCGCGTTCCAAACCAGAGAAAACAGCGTAGTTGCGATCATTGCAGCTTCGAAATTTGACGCTTTCTTTCACGCTTTAAATCGTTGTTTTCAATATTGTGACGTTGAGGTCTGATTGGTCGGCGCTGTGTCGCACTTTTAGTTTACGCTCTAACCGCGGGGGAATAAGTTCGGCGCTGGCGGCGGCCTTTGCTTCGCCCATTGGCCAAAGTCTCCCAGTGTACGGCTCTGAACCAAACAATACCATGAAATAGCCGCGAACTGTCATCATCACAGCAGCGCGAAATTTGCTCGCCGTCTCTCGCCGCAACGCACAGACCTTTGGTAATAAAGAAGTTGATCAAAATTTGAAGGTTCATCTTTTCAAAGTTCATCTTATCCGGCAGTGGCGATGCGCTCAATTGTATTAATTCGTTCGCTTGTCCATTATAAAGTGCCAATAACGTTTTTAGAGTACTACTAGCTGAATTAAGGACCGAGAAATAAAATAGAGCAATTTTGTAAACATAAGTGTTTTCAGTGCTGTCGCCCCACGCTACTCGGCGGCAAAACTAAGCGCGGCAAACCCTAGGGGTGGTGTTGCCAAAAATGGACAAAGAAGAGTGTGTCCAAGAACTTCACGGAGCTCCCAGGCTAAAGTAGGAGACACATGACCAATGAAAACGGGCGCAGCGCGGAAGCGTGCGCCAGCATCCATGACAACCGATGCTGGCGTCCCTACGTCACTTCCGCGCTGCGCCGACGGCGCTCGCATCTGGTCGATGCAGATAAAGCCGGGCGGTGCGCCTGTGGTGCGCCTAGCGGCAAGTGTCGAGTGCCGCGCGGCGTTTACTTTCACCGCTCATGTGTTCCATCCTTAACACCGGCATGCTAGGAAACGACGACTATGCAGCGGTGTCAAACAACCTCAACGTTCTTATCGATGGCCACGACGCGTCGTCACTCGTAGCCACAGGAGCCTACTATTTTGTTTTGAGTGGGAAGCTTTCTCGGCTTCTTCACAAAGTGACGACGCCATGACATGTACGTCAAATAGGAAACGCCGGGGTGCACCTCATTACACCAGTCGCGAGATGCACTGCTCTCACCGTGATCTACGTTGAGACGTGCCCTATGAAGTTCGTCGTTCTGCAGACGTCATCCTCCGAATAGACTTTCTCTGCGAGCATGGCGCCATCACCGAACTGGGGGCCAACCAGCTGACGCTGCGGAAGCCTGCTCTGCAGCCGGTGGAGCCCAACGCGAAGTCATCCGCAATCCGAGTTATTGCCGACCATGTGGACCTGCGGCCGCGGTCGAGTGTTTTCGTACCCATCATAACCGAGGCAGCCGTGTGCGGTGAAGCTCTTCTGGAAGGCAGCGTCCAACTGCTGCATGAAAAAGAAATTGGCGTCGCACGAGGTGTAACGGATTTTCAAGAAGGACGTACAACGCTCTTCGTGACGAACATTCGAGAGGAGCCGCAGTACCAAACGAAGGGTACCACTGTGGCCCACTTCGAGGAGGTTCAATCGCCAGCCGTGGTCATCGGCAATCTCTGAGGAAATCTCGTCGTCACCGCACAAAAGCTCGTCACCTTCGCAGCTCAGCATCGACCCCGAGCTCCTAACTCTAAAGCGCCGACACAGGTTGATCTCGCTGAATACAGTGAACGTTTGGCCATGCCGGCGAAAGTTCGGCAAACAGCAGTGACGAAACATCGCATCGTTACCGACGGCGACGTGCACCTACGCCACCAGTTACCGTACAGTGTCTCTTTGAAAGAGAGGGATGTCATTCAAAAAGAGATTCAGGAAACGAGTGACGATGACATCATCCAGCCGTGAAGCAGTCCATGGGCTTCACCCCATGCACTGTTTGACGGAACCCTGAGATTCTGTGGACTATCGTCGACTGAAAGTTGTGACAAAGAAAGACGTCTAACCGCTTCCACGCATCACCGATGCTCTACACCGTGTGCACCACTGCCGAAACTTTTCGTCGGTGGACTTGAATAAAAGTGGCTACTGGCAGATTGATGGTGACGAACGGGACCGGAGAGAAAAGTGCCTTTATCACGCCATACGAAACCGTACGAATTTAAAGTGATGCCCTTGGGATTATGCATAGCGCCGGCGACCTTCCAGCGTGTCATGGACACCATGCTAACAGGCTCAAAATGGCAGAGCTGTCTCGTCTACCTCGACGACGCTGTGGTGTTCGCCCTGAACTTCGACGAGCACTTATGACGACTCCGTGCCGTACTTCAAGCCATCAAGGCCGCTGGACTAACTCTCAAGCCAACTAAATGTCGGTTCGCTCATTTATAGGACACGACGCGAGCAGCGATGGTGTTCGTCGTCACCACGAGAAGACCCGCGCCGTAGCCGCTTTGTTTCCGCCGCCGGACAAGAAGGGCGTAAGAAGATGCCTAGGCCTCTGTGCCTACTACAGGCGATTTGTTCAAGTTGCTGCGAAGCTTTCACTGCCACTAACATAGCTTACAAAAGATACCGTAATGTTTCAGTGTGCACAAGAGCAACAGCGGGTGTTCGACGAGCTAAAACGAAGAATTCAAACAGCCCCCGTCCTTGGCCATTTCGACCAGCATGCACAAAAAGAAATTTACACGGAGTCAAGTAACACGGGGCTTGGCGTGGTGCTGATCAAAATACAGGAGGAATCCTAGCTAGTAATCGCCTGTGCAAGCCAGACACTGTTCAAGGCGGAGGGTAATTACTCAACGACGGAAAAAGAATACCCTCTCCGTCGTCTAGGCCATCACCAAGTTTCGCCCGTACTTGTACGGAAGTCCGTTCCGAGTGGTTACGGACCACCACTCGCTCCTCTGGCTCGCGAATCTGAAGGACCCCTCAGGACGCCACGCCCAGTGGAGTCTATGACTGCAGGAGTTTGACATAACCGTAGTGTACAAGCCCGGCCGAAAGCACAGTGACGCCGATTGTCTGACAAGAGCCACCGTCGAAGCCGGTCCTGCATGTACTGAAGAAGACAACGACGAGTATTTTATCGGCGCACTTGATGTCAGTAGCATGGCAAAACTCCACAGAAATGATCCTGAAATGCGAGGACTCATCGAGCACTTAGAGGGACAAGGAAGTGCGGTTCCCCGCGTTTTCATACAAACACTGCCAACCTTCTTCATCTGACAAGGTGTGCTGCACAAGGAGAGCTTCAGCGACAACAACATGGCGCGGCTGCTGCTGATCCCTTACACTCTTCGAAAAGAGATATTTCAGGCCTTCCACGACAGCCCAACGTCAGGACACCTTGACTACAGCCAGACACTTGCCAGGATACGCGAGAAGTGCTACTGTCCTAGGTTTGCGAAGACAGTCCATCACTACACCCGATCTCGCCACGAGTTTCAACAGCAGAAACCAGCGACAAGATCTGCTGGACTTAGTTAGCCTATTGCGCCGCCATCTGCCCTATATCACCAAATCGGAATTGGTTTACTTGGACCGTTCCCACCATCGACGCAAGCTAACCGATGAATAATCGTCGCGACCGTTTATCTCACACCGTACGCCAAGACGAAATCCCCTCTATCAGGTACGGCTGTTGAAGTCGCCAATTGTTTCATTGAGTCCATCATCCTCCGGCACGGCGCCCCCGAAGTCCTTAGCACACACCGTGGATACTCATTTATGGCCCAGGTGACGCAAGAGATCCTTTCATCTCAGTAGCACCAGCCTCCGCCGAACCACTGCGTACCATACGCAGACAAACGGGCTAACAGAACGGCTGAACAAAACTATCAACCGAAATGATCTCTATGTATCTCGACGTAGAGCACAAGACGTGTGACGAGATGTTATCTTACATCACGTTTGGGTACAACACAGCGATGCAAGAAACCACAAGAGTGACACCGTTTCAGCTGGTGCATGGCCGGAAGGTGACGATGATGCTCAAATCAATGCTGCCACACGAACCCGGTTACGACGGCAGTGACGACGCGCACGTTGTTACTCAACGGGCAAGAAAGGTTTGCCAGCTCACCAGACTTTGGATTAAAGATCAACAACGTGTCGACTCTGCACGGTACAACACTTGTCGGATCGATGTTCGCCTCGAGCCAGGACACGTGTGTGGGTCTGGACCACGATACGACGACGCGGTCTTAGCGAGAAACTCCTGAAGCGCTGCTTTGGATCCTACAAGTACTTCGTCGACACGGAGATCTGAACTACGAGGTGATGCCCGACGGAACAAGCATTTCATCACGTCGCTCACCACAACCGGAAGTCGTCCACGTCGTGCGCCGCAAGCAACGAGGTAGAGGGGCTGAGTGATAAATCGGAAGCTCGGACGTGGCACGCCCCCGGTTGCCGCCATGTTGTACGCAAAAGTGACCGCTCGTCACGTGACCTCACAAGAGCCGTGACGTCATCGGTAAGATGGCAGCGCCCAGGGCCGCCCAGAGCTGGTGGATGCGAGTTTGTTCGGTGCGCGGTAACCGTGAAGTGGAGCTGCTTTCCGACGACTTCGGGCTTTTACGTGCTCGCTGACGCAAGTACTAATGTGAAAACATGAAGGAACACAAGATCTCTTTTTATCATCTGGATATTAACGCTTGTGAGACAGCATCAGCCGTGCCGCCGTACCGGTTCTCGGATTCGCGGATCTGTTCGAGGATTGATAGAACTTTGAGTGCTTTTAGCATGCATTTTCTCATTCTCTTAGCTTTGTTTGAACGTTGGAATGTCTGAGAATCGACGCGAAGTGTATGCGTCGGACGTAGAGTCCCAGGGGAATTCGTTTCAGCCCTAGGTAACAGCATAATCCCAGCCAACTTTCAGCAAGGAAGCTCCTGCGATTTTTACGTTTTGTGCGAATCGACGATTCTACATTCCGATCACTTTTCTTCCTTTTTTTGTGAGTGCGAAGAGCACACTTATTTTCAGCTGCGAGGATGACGTTATATTGAGTGTGGGGATGAATAAATCGTTGCAGGAACCTGCTTCAAAGCTATTCAACTTGCTATAAGAACAACCGTTTTGTGTACATAGGTTGACTGCACACTTTTCTTTCGTAAGATTTATTGCAGAAATACTTTTTTCATCAAGAATGCATGGTATTAGTCGGTCATTTATTTACTTGTTCTAATTACCTGGACAAGATGATTCATATTTGTGTTCATCCCTCGCCCGACGAGCAGCCTTGTTGAAAAATGTTGACACATTACTTTCGGTCTCTTCATTAGACTTTTTTCAAAAGTGTGGGCTGCCTATACTTTGTATCACCGTAACTAGGAATGGGGCAACCGCCCACAGACCCCCTCGAGTCAATCAGAGAGACGGAGTGAAGGTGTGTGACAAATCAGTGCAGACGAGCACTCTGATGATATGTTGTCATGTGCCTCTCTCCAACGTGCATATTGACTCACTTAGACTGTAGCCTTTGCCGTTTGCCAAATTGTGATGGAACGAATTACAGTAGCTACTACTCTAATTACCCAAGGCCTTCCTACTTTGGGCATTTGTTCGACAAGAATGTTACGTCTGCCGTCACTGTGAGCTTGGCTGAGCGCCTATTGGTCTCGAATGCTGCATTAGCGTTCAACGTGAACTGGGGCCCATTCGTGTGCTTTACGCCGAAAAACAAAATGGTGACAGTTGTGTTGCTTGATGAGGTTTGGCAAAGGGTCTATGTGTCATACATATAAAAAGTGTCCTGCTATATAACAATGCATCAACACGTTCTATTAAACTAGATGCTCAGAAGAGTGTTTGTTTTTGCTATTAACAAGTTACAGCAGTGTGCTTTAATGTTATCATCATGTCTAGTTTTAAGTATCCTTTCTGCAATGCCTACAAAGGCCCCTGGAGGGAATAAATAATAAATAACATTTTCACATCGCTGGAGTTGGTTTTTGGATGCGCCACATATTCAGGAGAAGTGGAACAGAGTGCAGCCCAATGCAGCCAGTCTGATATGTCCCATTAATCAATATTTAGGGGTGAGAGACGCGAGTGTCCTCAATAGGTCCAGCACGCGCGGTGAACGCAATTGTTTGTGTATAGACTCTGAAGGCGTAAAGGCGAGCGGAAATATGTTTATTTGGTTAGTGTATCATATGTCTTTTTCCACTTGCTTACATAATTACTGGTGCCTTGCAAATGGTTCCATAACGAGTTCTTTCTGCGACAGTCTTGTGTCAGGTGTTCAGTCGTAGTACCTGTGCTCTTTGTTGTCGGATGACGCCCCTGGCACGTCGGTGTTCCAGTTTGGTCGAGTGGCAACTTTGATTGACTGATGCCATCTTGCACATAATCATACGTCATGTGCGGCCACCGACATCTGATGCACTGAAGCTGCAGGGCTGGCTTCTAGTCCGCTAATTTTCCTGGTAGTTTTTTGCATGAATGCAGCAAGCTCGGGCATGTATTGCTTACGTGGTCTGTGCCCTTTGCTGCACCGTTGACTTGGTAGCTGGCAACAATGTTTGTTTGCTATCTAAGCCATTTTGCTTCCATTTTGTAATGGCGATTTTTTCTGCATCCCGCGACCACTGCAACTTATGTAAGTCTTGTGTGGCAAAGTGAAGTCTGGTGATGCTTGGAGTCCACGAAAACAGCCAACTATCCTATTTCTTCAAGTCACTCAGCGGCATTCTGCCTCAAAGTTGGAAATTGTGTGCTTCGTGGCAGGGACACAGATAATGAGTGTCAGCAAATGATCAGGTGTTGTCCTTGGACGACAACCGACACCAAATCAACTGTCCTTGCATTGCCGCTCACCCGCTTTGTCGTGCTTACCTCTCGTAGAGGTAAAGGGGATCAGGAGCTTCAGGGGCAATGTCGGCACCAGGGACGAAGGCCGCCGAAGATAATCCTCAATGTTTCGCGGACGCTCGTCGAGACGTGGTCGAGGTCGTTTCGGCCTGAACCGTTGCAGGCCAATTCATTGGTACGGGCACCTCCAGTAGACATGGTCGGCTTCATGCAATGATAAGAGAGTGGTTTTCGGTCGACCATTCACAGCACCTCCGTTTTCCTCGGTGTACTTTGTTCAACACGCGGACCTAGTCTGGTTCTTCCTTATGTCGGGAATGCTTCGGCGTTCGGGTTTTCTCGCTGAATTGGCACTGAATCTGAAACGGGTAGCCGGTGGCGGTCGTCGTGACTTTGTGGCATAAGTCGCCCTCGGTTCGTCAGATGCCGCTTCGCTCGAAGAACTCTCCAGTTGAAATGCCTGTCGTACTTGTTCCGAAACAATCTCAGCAATCAAAATAAAAGCCGGGCAACTGATGGCAGCAAGTAGCTTCCTGATCTTCTTCCGGACAATGTTGTGGATGATGTCGAGGATGCCTGGGAGGCTGGCGTCGAAGTTGCAGCCGGACGACTCGAGTGTCGAGACGCTGGGAAGTAGTTGATATTGACAGGCTCGGGCCTGCAGTGTACATTCAATGTTGGAAGCCTCGGTAACCCTTCGACTGTTGTCGTGGGGCTGCGGACGAGGCTGCCGAAGGTGTTGTCCCTCACATGAGGGACATGGGATTCTTAGCGTCTTGTCTTCTGTAGTATTCCATTTCGGCGCGACACCGCCGCCGGAATGTGTCTCAAACATCCTGTCCATTCCCAGGTTGCTGTGGCTGTTACCTGTGCTCTTCTTTTGGTTCGCCGATTTGGTCGGCACCGGACCCCGTTTTCCATCGCACCGGAGAAACCCCGCCACTCCTTCAAACCTTCGGTCCGCCATCGTCAACTTCAGTCGGATCCCTTCCACGGTGCTGGCAACTGGGGCAAGCCGGGCAACCCTATCTACTCGGAGCATTTCTTCAAAAGCGGGCACAACCGTCTGAGCCCCTTGGGCACGACACCGCCGCCGGAATGTGTCTCAAACATCCTGTCCATTCCCAGGTTGGTTTTTCATCATCATCCTACCGATGCAATAACGTGTGCGTCATTGCGGTGTCGTGCCCACCTTGTGTGTATGATTGTGTGTCTTCAGCGCGTTCCAGGCTTGCTTCTTTTGTGTCAGATCTGTGTCAAATTGCTGATAGCATGAGAAGAAAACTACTCTTGTCGGGAGATATTGAGGCCAACCCCGGGCCCGATAACGAGCCTTGTGGCGACACATCGCCAAATCAAATCATAATGCTACTAAGCAAGTTATCCAACGGCCAAACGGAAATCCTAGCTGAAATTAAATCTATGCAAGAAAAGCAACGTCATACTGACTCTGTCTTGGCAACCCTCAAATCTAAAATCGACGACATCGACCGCGAAATTTCGAGCCTTAAAACAATCAAAGAAGACGTGGCTGCGGTATCAAAAATCACTGCAACAAACACTTCCGCGATAGCGGAAATGACACGAAGGTTTACCACTCTTGAGGATCACTCGCGACGAAACAACTTGCTATTCTTTAACCTACCTGATGCGCGTGGTGAGACCTGGAAGCAGTCTGAAGAAAAAATAGTTTCCTTTTGCGAGGAAAATCTTGGTGTCAAGATACTCCCCTTGGATCGAGCGGGCGCACAGAATTGGGTTTTTCAAAGATAACTCCACGACAGTCAGGCCCATCATCGTAAAATTTAATTCTTTTAAAGATAAAGAACTCGTGCTATCACAGGCAAACAGACTAAAAGTACAGATTTCCGTTTGAGCCAGGATTACTCGGAAGAGACCCGTAAACCACGAAAAGAGCTCCTTTCTTTTGCAAAAGCACAAGATCGTGACTTCAAGCTTCGCCATGATAAACTAATTATCGGAAATTTGCGATATATTTTTGACCAGGAAACCGCACGTGTTATGCAGCTTCCCGCATAGCTACAGGAAACCAGAAAAGTCATCCTCCCAACAACAGAAAAGACCATTATCAACCATAAACTTTTTTATTGCCAATGTTAGAAGCGTTTATGCCGAACAAGAAGCGCTGCATTCTGCTGTCCACTCCTGCTCTGCGAACGTTTGTTATCATCATTGAAACTGGCTAACTCCGGATATTGCAGATAGCCGATTAATCCCTAAGTGCAACAATATCATCTGTTGGGCTAGTTGGTTACACATGATCAGATTAAATTAGCGCAAACGACAAGAGAAGAGAAAGGTGGGACAGGATAGAGCGCTACTCACAACTGACGTTTTAATAGAAAAAGACAATAAGGAAGTGAAGCATTATTAACAATAAAAGGAAGAGGAAAACCCATTAGAAAAATATACGACCGCGCCCTAGGTTGTCTTGATAAAAGAAGAAGAAAAACACCAAAATCGTGACTACCTTTGGTTGCTGTACTAAAGGAAGAAGAAAAATAAGAAAAAGAAAAAATCTCAGAAAATAAGCCTGAAAATTCAGATGTTGAACACTTCGTCGGACCTAATGTGAGACACAAGATAAAAATTCTATCTTAATGTACACTACACACTTCTTGCGGCGTATGGATCATTACTGGTGGAGTTCAAGATAGTGTAGTTCTTTTGGTGAAAGGGTCACCGAAGGGGCGCTGATGCAGGTGTTCCCGCGCGCGATGATGGTTTGCGCCTCGAAAAGTTCTCTAGACCGTTTGTCGCCGTAACGTCTCAGCACTTTGGTGTTGTTCAACAAAGGCGAGCAGTGACAGTCTCGTACATGCACGGCGAGGTGTCCTGCTGGTGACGACTTTAGTGCAAGAGCATGTTCTCTAAGACGTTCATTAACACATCGCCCTGTCTGCCCGACATAAACTTTCCCGCATGTAAACGGTATCTCATAGATTACACCACAGCTGCAGTCCACGTATTTCTGTCGATGTTTTACTCCACATTGTGCATGTAGTATCTGCGTGTTGTTGATCTTCGGACAGAGCTTCTTCAACTTATCCGGTGCAGATAGCACGACTTCAACATGGAACTTGGAGGCCACCTTCTTTAAGTTATGCGAAATACGGTGAATGTATGGCAGGACTGTTGGTCGGTGTCTTCTGTCCCTTTCTTTGTCTCGTTTTCCGCGTGAAGTAAGCAAACACTCAGCGACTTCATACAACAAGGAACTCGGGTATCCAGAAGACTGTGAGTCTTTGCACTTGGGCATTAAAACTATCACTTGCTGAATGTGCACATGATTTCTTTAGTGCTGCACTCAAGCAACTGGTAACAATACCGCGTTTTATAAGCTTGGAATGGGCTGAGTCAAACTGTAAAAGTCCTTTCTGGGTTCGTGGGGAGTACGTCCAGCATGTATGGTCTTGAGTGAACGTCAGCCTGAGGTCTAAAAATTGCAGGACCGCATTCGCTGGTGTCTCAGAAGTGAAATTGAGGCCCTTTCCTCCTTCCAAGAAGTCTGAACGTATGTTGTTGATTATTTGTTCCTCTTTGTCATCCGGACAACATGTAAGTAGAACCAAGTAATCATCCACGTATCGAAAAATACGGGAAATTTGTTTGGTAGACGTTCTGTTGGCTATCTCTCTATCACATTGAGACAAGAAAATGTCGCATAAGATAGGAGCTACACATGATCCTATACAAATGCCCTTCTTTTGTATGTAGGTCTTGCCATCAAAAGTGACCAGAGTGGCAGAAAGGTAAAACCTCAGAAGTTCTAAAAAAGATTCAACCGGCATGCCACATTGGTTTTGAAAAGGAATTGAACCGTTTGCTTCTATGCATTCCCCCACTGCTGTAAACAGCTTATTATGTGGGATCGAATAAAACAAGTCTTCCACGTCAAGAGAAAAACCAAAACGGGCTGTAGTAGAATCTTGCTCCAGGTAACAAATTATCTCCTCTGAGTTTTTTACCATAAATGGATCATCCAGATGAAGATGGGACAACTGTCGTAGGAGAAACCGAGACATAGCCCCTTGCCACGACCCTTTCTCCGTAACCACTACTCGGAAAGGGCATCCTGTCTTGTGGGTTTTCGCGGTGAAAAACATGTCCAACTGGTTCTTTGTAGTATCCGATATCAACTTCCCTAATTGAGCCAACTCAAGCCTATGGCACATTTGGAGCGCCTTCGCCTTTACTCTTTTTGTCTTGACATTTAACAACTGGTTGAAGTTCTTATTAATTGCTTCATTAGCCTTGTCCAGGTAGATAGAACGAGGGAGCACTACAAAACCTCCTTCTTTGTCTGATACCAGTAGGTTTAAGTTATTGCCTTTGAAGTAATCGACAAGACGGGGCATTTGTAACTTATTTTGGCCAACAGTAGTAGTATTTTTTAACAGCACATCTACACAGTCATTAACACAGCAGGTCCTTTCATCTTCTTGCGCCTTGTTGGCTATATCATGAATAATAGACACTAGCTGAACGCCCTGTCTCTGTGGTGTTGTGCAATATTTTGGGCCTTTTTGAGCACCTTGCCTATCTCAGATGGTAGAGATACATCTCCCAAAAGGGTTATAGTTTCGCCTTTCCTTTCTCCTTTCTGTACACGTAGAGTCTTGATGAGAGGAACGTAATTCCACCATAAGAATTCGGCTTGCTTACTTGCCGAGTCCAGAAAGGCTCTGTATCTTCGTCCTTGTCCGCCACCGGGATCCATTCCGCCAGCAAGAACCCATAGGCACGTTCTGCAGTATCTTATTTGTCTCCACATCTCAGAGCGGACGATCTTGCATAATCTCCGAGCATGATGTTGAGATGGTCTAGCGAAGCCGAACAATCCAACAAGGTCTGGTGGTGCTACACCGTACCGGATGGCAACCGAGTAGAGACGAGCCTTGCAGGTCGAGACGGCAATCATGTTGATATAAAATGAAATAGAGTCCAGAGGGGAGAGACGCGGAAAAGGGCCCATTGTAGAAGAAAGGAACTGCAACAATATCATCTGTTGGGCTAGTTGGTTACACATGATCAGATTAAATTAGCGCAAACGACAAGAGAAGAGAAAGGTGGGACAGGATAGAGCGCTACTCACAACTGACGTTTTAATAGAAAAAGACAAAAAGGAAGTGAAGCATTATTAAAAATAAAAGAAGAGGAAAACCCATTAGAAAAATATACGACCGCGCCCTAGGTTGTCTTGATAAAAGAAGAAGAAAAACACCAAAATCGTGACTACATTCGGTTGGTGTACTAAAAGAAGAAAAAAATAAGAAAAAGAAAAATCTCAGAAAATAAGCCTGAAAATTCAGATGTTGAACACTTCGTCGGACCTAATGTGAGACACAAGATAAAAATTCTATCTTAATGTACACTACACACTTCTTGCGGCGTATGGATCATTAGTGGTGGAGTTCAAGATAGTGTAGTTCTTTTTGTGAAAGGGTCACCGAAGGGGCGCTGATGCAGGTGTTCCCGCGCGCGATGATGGTTTGCGCCTCGAAAAGTTCTCTAGACCTTTTGTCGCCGTAACGTCTCAGCACTTTGGTGTTGTTCAACAAAGGCGAGCAGTGACAGTCTCGTACATGCACGGCGAGGTGTCCTGCTGGTGACGACTTTAGTGCAAGAGCATGTTCTCTAAGACGTTCATTAACACATCGCCCTGTCTGCCCGACATAAACTTTACCGCATGTAAACGGTATCTCATAGATTACACAGCAGCTACAGTCCACGTATTTCTGTCGATGTTTTACTCCACATTGTGCATGTAGTATCTGCGTGTTGTTGATCTTCGGACAGAGCTTCTTCAACTTATCCGGTGCAGATAACACGACTTCAACATGGAACTTGGAGGCCACCTTCTTTAAGTTATGCGAAATACGGTGAATGTATGGCAGGACTGTTGGTCGGTGTCTTCTGTCCCTTTCTTTGTCTCGTTTTCCGCGTGAAGTAAGCAAACACTCAGCGACTTCATGAGACCAGTGGAGACTCGGGTATCCAGATGACTTGCAGATCTTTGCACTATGGGCATTAAAACTATCGCTTGCTGAATGTTCACAAGATTTCTTTAGGTGCGCGGACAACTGGACAAGTACCGAGTTTTCTAGGACTTGGAATAGCTAAGTCAAAGCCGAAAGTTCTTATGGGTGGAGAGTACGTTCCAGTACTCGTCATGAGTCTACGTGAGTACATCCGCATGATGGTCAGAAAGTGAATTGAGGCCTGAGAACTATAACCCTGTTGGGATGATGTATCTCATACCATCTGAGATAGGCAAGGTGCTCTAAAAAGGCCCAAAATATTGCACAACACCACAGAGACAGGGCGTTCAGCTAGTGTCTATCATATCATGATATAGCCAACAAGGCGCAAGAAGATGAAAGGACCTGTTGTGTTAATGACTGTGTTGATGTGCTGTTAAAACATACTACTACTGTTGGCCAAAAGAAGTTACAAATGCCCCGTCTTGTCGATTATTTCAAAGGCAATAACTTAAACTTACTGGTATCAGACAAAGAAGGAGGTTTTGTAGTGCTCCCTCGTTCTATCTACCTAGACAAGGCTAATGAAGCAATTAATAAGAACTTCAACCAGTTGTTTAATGTCAAGACAAAAAGAGTAAAGGCGAAGGCGCTCCAAATGTGCCATAGGCTTGAGTTGGCTCAATTAGGGAAGTTGATATCGGATACTACAAAGAACCAGTTGGACATGTTTTTCACCGCGAAAACCCACAAGACAGGATGCCCTTTCCGAGTAGTGGTTACGGAGAAAGGATCGTGGCAAGGGGCTATGTCTCGGTTTCTCCTACGACAGTTGTCCCATCTTCATCTGGATGATCCATTTCTGGTAAAAAACTCAGAGGAGATAATTTGTTACCTGGAGCAAGATTCCACTACAGCCCGTTTTGGTTTTTCTCTTGACGTGGAAGACTTGTTTTATTCGATCCCACATAATAAGCTGTTTACAGCAGTGGGGGAATGCATAGAAGCAAACGGTTCAATTCCTTTTCAAAACCAATGTGGCATGCCGGTTGAATCTTTTTAGAACTTCTGAGGTTTTACCTTTCTGCCACTCTGGTCACTTTTGATGGCAAGACCTACATACAAAAGAAGGGCATTTGTATAGGATCATGTGTAGCTCCTATCTTATGCGACATTTTCTTGTCTCAATGTGATAGAGAGATAGCCAACAGAACGTCTACCAAACAAATTTCCCGTATTTTTCGATACGTGGATGACTACTTGGTTCTACTTACATGTTGTCCGGATGACAAAGAGGCACAAGTAATCAACAACATACGTTCAGACTTCTTGGAAGGAGGAAAGGGCCTCAATTTCACTTCTGAGACACCAGCGAATGCGGTCCTGCAATTTTTAGACCTCAGGCTGACGTTCACTCAAGACCATACATGCTGGACGTACTCCCCACGAACCCAGAAAGGACTTTTACAGTTTGACTCAGCCCATTCCAAGCTTATAAAACGCGGTATTGTTACCAGTTGCTTGAGTGCAGCACTAAAGAAATCTTGTGCACATTCAGCAAGTGATAGTTTTAATGCCCAAGTGCAAAGACTCACAGTCTTCTGGATACCCGAGTTCCTTGTTGTATGAAGTCGCTGAGTGTTTGCTTACTTCACGCGGTAAACGAGACAAAGAAAGGGACAGAAGACACCGACCAACAGTCCTGCCATACATTCACCGTATTTCGCATAACTTAAAGAAGGTGGCCTCCAAGTTCCATGTTGAAGTCGTGCTATCTGCACCGGATAAGTTGAAGAAGCTCTGTCCGAAGATCAACAACACGCAGATACTACATGCACAATGTGGAGTAAAACATCGACAGAAATACGTGGACT